>JAVQJG010293921.1:0-32549 GCA_036024015.1 Craterocephalus amniculus | reverse complement strand
CCCCCCCGCCCCCGCCCCCCCCCCCCCCCCCCCCCCCGAAGGACGCAAAAACCACAAAGGTTCCTTGATGTGTCTCCTTGCTAGTTATACTGCAGATAGAGTTCATCATGTGGACATGGAGCACATTGATCACTGCCTGCCTTCAACCTATTGCTGCCAGTTAAGATGTAATGAGTGATCACCTTTTGAAGATGCAGAGAAATGTCACTGCCTTCAGCACTTGCAGACTTTAAAGATGAAGAACACTTTAGAGTGAATTCTGTGCAAATATGTTTCGAAAGTTTAATAAAACAAAGTTGTGTATAATGCATGTATAATGCATATATACATATAATATATTATATTATATATATATATATATATATGGGCATTAGATAAAATTTTCAAAATCACTTATCAAGAAAATGAACAATCGATTATCGAATAATCATTAATATTTCTATATTAAAATTCAATATTTATAATCTATATTTAAATTAAGTGCAGTATTTCTTTTTTTCACATTGTTAAAAAGTCTCTGCAAGAGAAACTGAGTTTGTTGAACTCATGCTGGTAGAAGATTCCCATAAAGAAACAGAACACACTCATTAGCTTTCTAATATGAAAGAGATCCTCCATGGAAGACGACAGTGGTAGACAGCACAATACATACGTGCAATGAGTCATAACATATTACTAAAATAAGCTAGGAGTTTTTAAAGAAAGAGAAGTTGAATAATCTTCAGTGGCTGAACTCTCAACCCAGATGAGCTGCATCTTACTGAGAGCAAACTAAACACAAAGGCTTATGAACGAACAACTAAAGACATCCGCAGTGAAGGCTTTCTACGCATCATAACAGAGGAAACCCATATAGCAGTGAGGTCCTGGGTTCTACTTTTCAGGCGATCACTGTTTGCAGAGAATCTTAATAATAATCGTACAAAGAGGGTTCTACATGTTGCACAGCTGTAATCCTGAATCTTTTCTTCAATTTGGATGGAAATGCCTTCAAATTAAAGTTAAGACTACTGTAAGCACCTTCAACCCACATTGAGAAACAACATTCTATAAATGCATACGAGGCACTGAAGGTGCAGATTTCATGTTTTAGGTGATAATTGGGATACATGGCAAGCTTCAGTAGTATCATCTAATCCCAGATGCACAGTTTAATTGTAATACTGGGTCAGTGTAGAAAAAAACTCACTGGAATAAAGAGTAACACGCAGTAAGCTGGATACATTTATTCAAGTCAGTGAAAAAATCCATAAAACAACAAAACTCTAATACAAAGATCGTGCTGAAATCTGCCTAGCTGATGGCAGTTCATACCAACAAAGCAATCTAAGACCTGATCACCGCTGAGCTGTTTGAATAATCTCCGATGATTTCAGTGTAAAAACACATTGTTAAACCGATCACACAATTTATGCTCAAATATTACAGAAGACATCCCTACGCCTCCATGTCTTCCCAGGACATTGATGGGCTTAAGCTTCACTAAATGAATCTGCCAGATTCCAGCAAGAAGGGAAAGAAAAACATATAAGAGGCATGACAAGACTGACTTGACAGGATTAAATATTTTGTGGGAATTATTCATCTGCCACAGTCTGCTTTGCGATATAGATAACCTGCGAGAGAACACCAGGAACAAATTTCCCTTTAGGACAAATATCTTTTCCTTTTCCAATGGAAGAAGAAATTTGCTGGATTTCAAGCGAGCTGTAGTTGTGCACAGACACGATGTAACATTGGGCTTCATCAGCAATCTGACAACTTGAAATCCTGACGACTTGAAAGGGAGTTTACAAGATGATTCAGCTGGAATTGATGGAAGTCAAGTATTAAAAGAAAATACAGCAATGGTGTTGCAGTGCAGATTCACAGCACCAAAGCTACGGGTTTAATAATTCAACTTTTTTGGAAGCTTGCTGTTCTGTGTTGGGTTTGTAAAGTCTCAGAGAATTCCTGTGGGTCTCCTGCAGGTGTCCTGATTTCCCTCCACACTCCACAGGCATGTAAGCCAAGTGAACCAGAAACTGCCAAGTGCCCACAGGTGTGAATGTGTTTGTCCATGTGTTGGTCTAGCCTGCCTGGGATGTTGTCTTGCCTGTTGGCTCGTGCGACCTGCGGCATGCTTCAGAGACCTACTCACAAAGTGGATCTGAATGAGAATGCAGCAAAGAGGATGAATGGATGAATGGGCTTCATACTGAGAGGCATGGGTGTATTAGCAGACACTAAGCATGCTAATGACCGTGCTAAGACCTGGATGCTGACATGTGGCCATTAATGCTGGATGCTACTTCCAACACAGTCCTTTGGGAGAGTAGACCCTTTTTAGCATTAAACTCCTGCATTCTTTCAGCAGCAAATCAATATAGGAAAGTAGTTTGTCCTTGAATTTCAACACATGCTGTCAGATGTAGATGATTTGCATGAACACCTGATGCTCCGCCCTTATGAGAGCTGTTCGCTTTGCATTCTGTTTGCCGTTTACATCCCTAAGTAAGATGTAAATGTTTGCCCAAACCCCCCTGGAGAGCATTGATCACAGGCGTGTTTACCGGGAAATGTACTGCCTGTGATCAGCGTGAGATAAAGGGAGGGACGTGAAGCTGTTGCTGTCAGGAACTGTAAATCTTAAGGCAGAAAAATGTAGTCTGCTTCCCTATTCACAGCTGCTCTGGACTTTCATTCTGAGCATATCTTTTCTGCAAAAACAAACAAACAAAAGAAAAATCTGAATTTCAATGTTGTTTACATTCCCTTTAGTTTCCCCTTTTTGTTTTGTGTGAACTGGGAGAACGGCAGAATTCAGACTGTTATCAGTGTGTCGACTCTGTGCACATCCTGGGTGAGTGATTCTGTACTTCACGGTTGCACTTCCACACAATTCTGAGCCTTTCAGCACATAAGGTTTGGGAACTCATTTCTCATGTTAACACCTGGTCAACTCTGGACTTCTATCTAAAAGAATAACTTCAGGAGTATAAACACAATGGGTCCTGTACATTCATAAGATTAAAAGTTGTATTGATTTGAGTTGCACTCAGAAAGTGCAGGCATGGACATTATTTTTGAGTTAAAAGCTCTAATGGCATAACTGATCAAGGCAGAGATCCTGATCACCCCCAACTAATCTAAAACTAGTCAGTTGGCCCTTTGTACCATTTGAGACTTCCTGAAAATGTCATCAAAATCCATCCTTAACTTTTAAAGTTATGTCGCTAACAGACTGTTGAATAAATCAATTTTAACAAAAATGTACATACAACTGTGTGAAAAACAAATTATACTCTGTTACATCTTTTTGTAAGATAAATCATCTGGTTGAAATGAAGCAAAAACATTCTCAGAGAAAAATCCAAAATGTACAAGCAAGTGTGTGTTCAAATTTAAGCATACCCTTATCACTTCCACGGGCTTTTAACAGATTGAGATAAAAATGAATTGATCATCAATAAACCATCAATAGGTGCTTTGGAAGATTGGTTTGTAATATTTTGTGTTTGTTAGGACAATGCAAAGGAGGAAACACAGCAGTCAAGGTAGGAGTGCATGACCCAGCAAGTTCACTCTACAGGCCTCAGTTGGCATGTTTCAATGGTAAATGTCCTGGCAGTGTTATAAGAAGAAAAGGAACAACAAAAGAAATAGAAAAGAAAGCCTGACAAAAAAAAATGGCAGCCTAACTTAGGTTTGCCACGTTGAATCTGAACAAACTGCAAAACTTTTAGAATAATGTCCTTAGGAGAGATGAGACATTTAAAATATAAAAACCAAACACAACATATCAGCACAAGTATTTCATTCCACCTGTGGAGCAGTTTTGGAGGTGATGATGATTTGTGCTTCCTTTGCAGATATACTGTAGAACCTGGGCAACTTGCTGCCTTTAAGCTGATGAACTCCTCTGCTTACTGTAGTCTAGAATCAGATGTAAGGCCATCTGCCAACAGCTAAAGCTTGGCCGAAACTGGGTCATCCAACAGGACAGTGACCCTAAGCACAGCGGTAAATCTACAACAAAATGACTGGAAACGAGAAGAATCAGTCAGAGTCCACAGCTCACGCCAATAGAAATGCTGTGCAGAAGTTAATGGCTGCAAACTTTAATAAACCAAAGTAATGTTGTTATAAACACAGGGGCCACAATTCTTCCAAAACTTTCACTGGAGATTATTGACAACACAGACAAAAACTGTTAATTTTTTTTTTTTTTTTTGCTGCTGCTGAAGATGTTTCTACAAGGAATTAAACCAGGCCCTCGATTTTTCCACACATCAACATAACATCTTTGCTTTGTTGTTTATTTAACGATAACAGCGTAACAAGTCATCTGTTTTTGTTCATCTGAGGATTCATTTACAACAGTTTAAGACCAAACGATTTTACATTGTCTCTGATGTGTAAAGCCTTACAATTAAAAGATGGTATATTTTCTTTATTACATAACTGTACAATGGTATCATCCAAAAGGGAGCCAGACTCGCTTCAAATGCTTTTCTTCCGCGACTCTAAATAATAAATGTAAAAACATTGATTCACGGCCAATCCCTGCTAACTCTCATGCAGCACAGATGAAGGCATCGAGACAAGAAGTATATTTCCTCTTATTCCTCCAGCTTATAAATGATCTAGGGGATTGCTGGTGGATTACTGCTTGTTTACATCAGGATAACAATGTTGAATAATAGAGGTATGTATGGTAATATACTTGTTCAATTATTTTTAGATGGTGCACCAGTGGCGTCGTACTACAAATGTAACAAATAGTCTGAGAGGATCATAGCCTCTCTGCGATTTATAAAGGAACATTACATTTCTATGTTTGGAAAACATGTGCTCATTTACAGCCATCCCAGCCCCCCGCGGGCTCTGATCCAGTCGAGGCTCTGTTCATCCGCGTGGCTCTTCTGGCTCGGAGTGACACCAAGTTCAATAGTCTTTCTAGCTCGTCCCCAGAACCCGCCAGATTACTTGTGCCAAGTCCTCTGTGATCATCCTGCGACCCCCCCCACTCCTCTGCCTGTAAGTCCCAGGCCCTGAGAGGAGGCATGAGCTGAGCCGGGTGCAGGTTGAGGCCAGGGGGACTTGACGGATATCCTTCGTAGGCTCGCCGGGTTGGGGGAAGAGTGTCGTAAAGACTCTCAGTTTCTTCATTTTGTTCCGGATCATGACCGGGCTCTATGTATTCTTCATAAACAGGAGAGGAGTTATCTTCACCGGCCTCACAACCGGGCAGCTGCGGGTGATGCCTGTGCTCCTGGTGTACCCCCGCGTCCCTGCTCCTCGAGTATGTGCTCTTTCCTTTCCCCTCATGTCTTCTCGTTTCTTCCTTGTGCGCGGTGTGCTTTCGCTCCCACTCGCCGGAAGGATTCCTCTCCCACTGGAAGGTCCTCCTCCTGTCCTCGTGGCCTCTGTCTCCGCTGTAGCCCATCATTCTGTAGTCCAGCTGGAGAGAGCGAGTGCTGCCTCCGCGTCTGATATGCTGCTGAGCGTCGCTGAGGTCGTAGTAGGACCCTACCTCTGGCGGATGCAAACGTGACGGGGACAACCAGCTCGAAGTCTGACAGGAGGTCTCCCAGCGGTATGCTGAAATGAAGCAAAAAATAAATAAAAAAAGAGAAAAATCTGTTTTAAATAGTTTAAGTAGGAGGTTTTGTTGGCAGGAAGTAATTTTTGTAGGCTGATTAAAAGAGCTATACCGGATAATAAGCCAGGCCATTTTAGTTAGCGAAAGCAGCTAATTTTGAGCTGCTCTTTCTCGGGCAATAGGGTTAACTTCCCCCTTTTACCACATAATATACTGTGTAGAAACCATTTTCCTTAGAAAGATTAAAATAATATCAAGTATAGCTCCTTTAAGCGTATTAAAAGACCAAGGTTTTATTCATACCAACTGTAGAGCACAGTTTTGAAGCTAATAATGCTAAATTTCTGGATGCATGACGTTCTAACCTGAATGTGTGTGTTGCATTACAAACTGCCTCTCTTTATTGAACAGTGGGGAGAGGAATGAGATTATCTGTCTAAAAGGATCATATGGTGAAAGGTGCGACGTCAATAAATCACCTTCACTTTTAACACCACAGTAACACAACAGGCCACCCCAATGAACAAGTTGTTGAGCATGAGTAACAAGAGGACTGATCTGATGATTTTCTCTATTACATCACTACAGAGCAAGTGTAAATCCACACCAGGTATACTAGGAAACCAGCACAAATAAAAGAGGGCTTGGATGTAGAATTGACTGAAAGCACTCCTTTATTTAAAACAAAAGTGTATTTTATTCCATTAATGAACGGGTGTATTTTGGCTTACTGTGTTTTTGCCTGTTTTTTTCACCTTTTTATTATTTCCCTTGCTCATTATCACATCCGGGGTTTATTTTTAGAAAAGAGCTTCTAGTTAGTTGCGTGCGTGAGAATGTGAATATTTGCGCCTGTGTGGTTTCTTTGGAATTTTGTGTGCCTGATGCGGCAGGGGGTTTATGAATAACTTTGCATCCCGCTGTGACACTGTGGGGTTTTACTATACTGTGTGTTTCAATTGTGTAATTGCTGCATTTCTCAGCACTTTATAATGTGCAAATAAAAATCACTCAAGAAAATGTCTATGTTTTAGCTCATGGTGATCAAGGACTGGCACAGATCAACCCAACTAATCCCCGATTTCCCATAAACTACTGTACAGCATGCAGGCTACATAATTCATGGTTTGGTTAATGAGCAAAAAAAATATCATATTGATGAAGTGAGAGGAGCCGGAAGGGTCAGTCTCTGTGTGGGATTAAGAGTACACTTCATTAGTCCGCTGAAGAATGCCAGCCTCTGGGGTGCGATGCATGACACATGTGCGGACAGAGAAAGCCATGCTGACAAACCACAGGACATTTTGGGACTTGACACTGGCATGCCATGCTGCTGGTGTAACTGTGATTCTACCTGCAATAATCTCAAATAAAGATTAAGGGGGAAAGAAATGAATGAATGTTCTTACAATCCACAATGTATTCTTTGACGAACTCTACACATATCTCATCCTTGCTCTGCAGGTGGTGACTTGCTGTCAGTGAAGTGGGAAAACAAACAAACATCTCATGGGACAGGAAGCCTTTGATGATGAAATTCTTAGAGCAACAACTGAATGCAAAAAAAAATCAGAGTGAATTATGACAGTGGAAAAACACAGCTGATGATGGGAGGGGGAGCAGGGAGCCATTTAGCACACCACCGACACATATACTGCACATAAATAAATACAGACAACAGCCATGTGAGACATTGTATGTATGAGCACATACTTTTACTAATAATGAAGTAGCTGTTCTTTATTAAGGGCTTGTTGCACAAAACCAAGATATTGGATTAGGTCAGAATCTGTTCGTCATCCTGAATCAACTTATCCATGATTCAGCGGCACAAAAGCAGGATAAGGGAAGTAGGATATGTTATAGCGAAGTTGGAGATTTACTCTGTGGAGTTAGCCTGCTTCAGACTAGGCTAAATTTCACGATCTATTTAATCGCAGCTGTCACCACAAATGGAAACCAATATTTATTGTTATCACATTAAACCAGACTAACGGTCATTATTTAAGAACTTGTGATGAATTGCCATCTTTTTAGGTTGGCATTTTAGATGGTTTTGTAGCCATTAGGAAATTAACACTTTCTTCATAGACATGTACATATGCATTATGTATACAGAAAAATAATCAGTCCAACCTTGTTTTTTCTTTTTCTTGCTCATTTTAATTCCAGGTACAACTAAAGGTATATTTGTTTGGACAAATATAACGACAATAAAATAGTTGAGAAGATTGTAAGAGCTGATATTTAGCCATTTTCCATGGTTTTCTCAATAATAACCTACATCACTTAAGTTTTTAACATCAATAGCTACGGCATTGTACCACCAAAACCAGTGCTTTTACTGTACTGGGTGGGCTGTGTGGCCTTTTGTGTAGTTTTTCTCAGCGCTTGCTGTAGGTCTGCGCACTCTGAGTGCTTCTAGTTTTTTACTGTTTTCTTAGAGACATTTAGATTAGGTCCAGGGATGGTGCAGACTTATATTCTGACCTGCATTTATTTATTTGTGTTGATCCTTTATGTGAAACATCTTTTATTTGCATGCTTTCAATTTATCAATAATTCAATAACTCAGTTTATCGTGATTTGAGTGCTTCAGCAGGCTGGCATTGACAGAGAGATAAACACAACCTTGCCTAAGGAAAAGTGATGAAATGTTTCAAAGACCTAATAAACTTCATGCAGCCGAGAACAAACAGACTTGGTAACTATGAGCCAATTAAAATTGATTGTAAGGCTGCAGCACGAGCAACAGGACAGGCACACGCCGACCTTACAGGACAGGTGTACGGCTGCTATACTTGTGTTTGAAAAAGCCAAAGTACGCCTTCAGTAAGAGAGGAGTCAGTGGTCAGACTGTAGCTGATGCCCCATTTAGTGTGAAAGAGAAAGTGTTTGAAGCTGCCTTTTCCTTTGCTCTTCTGTGCAGATGTGAGGCTTGGCTCAATGTGCCCTTAAAATCCTCTGAGACCATCCGCAAGGCTGGGGTGAAAGCTTTGCTTTGCTTGGAGAGATAATTAATTACGAGCCAGAATATGTTAGAAAATGTTTTCATCCTGATGCTTTTTATTCTATGAGGAAACAAATAATTTTATAGTAAAAATACATTTGATTTTCATATGCGGAAATACACTTCAATTCAATTATAAATATGCAAACATCGAGCTGCAGTATTAAAGCCACTTATTAATGGTAATCGCCCAGTGTAACAGCATCCAGTGGCAGGACAAACACGGCCCTGACTCTTTTTATGTTGTACCTGATCACTATTACAGTTTGAACATTTTCTGTCTTGTCTGCTTTTTATTCTTTTTAACTGACCAAAACCAGTGATGAGGAAAAGCCAGCTCATTGCAGGGTGCTTTACCCATTTTGTTTCCCTTCTCTCCATCAGAAATCAGCAGTGTCTTTCCCTACTATAGAGTTCACTTACAAACTGGAAATCTACATTGACATTCAAAATCTGGAAGGAAAAGAAAAACAACTGAATAAATAGGGCCGATAATTTAAACTGCGTTTGGTCTGATCAGCAGAGCAAAGGGACAGCTTTTTAATAAGATGTTTTCAGCTGCTTTGCGTCTCACTCACCAGGGTTGTTCCACTGCTGTTCTTTGTCCATGTTTGACACTTCAAAGGGAGGCAGAAATCCAAAGTTAGATAAAGACTGAAACAAACAACACAGAAACCGAAAGAGGAACATTGAAACCGAAAGAGATCAAGTGTCAGAAACTGACAAAAAAATATTATAAATCCAAGCAGGAGGTTTTATTCGTAATAAGAAAGGGGACTGAGCAGCTGGATCTTTGTTCTCTATCACTGAACAGTTTGGGTTTAGAGGAAACACACAAAAGAGACATAAGAGTATAAAGAAGATATTATTTCATACCTTCGCTTTCAATATCATCAACAGCATCATTAACTAGACGTATGACAGTCACTATGGAGGCTGAGCGGAGCACACGGAGGCAAGAAGGAGAACAGAAACAATGTCAGCCCATTTATGAATGGGATAAGGTTTTGTGTGTAATGACACAACATGAATGAACAAGAATGTACTTACACGTGTTGAAAAAAAAGAGGAAACATGATAGTTTTGTGAACACATGTTTATACATGTGATTTATTTATGTGTGTGTGTGTGTATGTGTGTCCTGGAAGGGAGTGGGAAAAGCACAAGGACTGGCTTCTGCGGAGCTACACTAATTAGGCAGGAAAGAAAGCATCGACATGGATCCCCTGACTAAAGAACACAACACCATACGCATGCACACACACATGATCATTAGGGTGTTGACTTCAACGATCTTACACTCGGCCAAGAGGAGGAAAAAAAAATCAATGATATCGAGTTATCTGTGAAAAACAGAGAATTCAAGAAAAGTTTTTTCTTAAGTTTTTTTTCCCTGTCACAGAAGATCTGTGCGTTAACCACTGATGTTTTAGCTACTTAGTTCTTTGAAAGCATGCAATGAAGTGTTTCGATTCGTCTTTTTCTCTGCATACATTTCCAGCTCTCCCCATTTTTCTTCGTAAAAGACACACGATAGAAAGTCAAAGCTAATCTAGGTTTGAAAGATGATCTATGTGGAGACTAATTTATTTCCTCATCGCAGTACCAAAATGCAATTCTGAGCTAATTTGGAAGGAAAAAATAAGCAACCCAGTTGCTATAATGTTCACTTGAATTAGATTCCCGGGATCCGGTATAATTAAACTCCAGCCACCGTGAAGCAAAGGGAATCTGACGAAAAAAGGCTAATTTTAAAAGCCACCAGACTACATTCACAAAGAATACCTCTCAGCAGAAGACCCTGAACTACTGCTGCTTTCATCAGCTCACTTTGCTGAAAGACACCAGTGATGACCTAAATATAGATCAGAAAAGTAAACACAAAACTACACTAGTATTTTAAAAATCAAAATAGTGTTGTGGTATTGATAACAGTGGTGTAGATGACTCCTCTGGAACAGCTGATGGTCAGGAATTAGCCTCCTTCAGGACTACAATCATTGTTTTATTGTTCTATATCAGTTTAAGTGTTGCCTCTATTGTATATATATACTTTCATTTTACAGTGTATGAGCAAAGTGTTCTGCATTTCATTCCTACCGTTGTCATCGAAGGACTCAGAGGTGTAGGAACTGAGGGAGCGTTCTTCAGAGGTGGAGTCTGAGAGACACGCCACTTCATCCGGCAGCTCCGACACATCTAATGTATAAACACAAATAACATGTATTCATACGGACACATTCCTCTCAAAATTAAAGTGTCAAATCTAAAAACGGTGTTTTTAGATTCTCATTGCTATTTTAAACCCACACCCACGCTGGGCAGTGTTACCAGAGAGACAGAAAGCAACGCAAAGCACGTAGACATCTGAAACATGTTTCTAATAAGTTTGCAGAGCTTAAAAGTGACAATTTGAGAGCAGATAAAATGCAAATAGTTCAGACAGTGGTAGACATTTCTGACATTGTGCAGGCCCACTTCTAAACCAGTGAAGTTTTCTTTTACCGCTTATTGTTATCTCAGGAGAGGATTTGAAAAGACAAAAAAAAGAAATAAAGATCAGTGCAGTGAGAGAAAATGCAGCTACTCTGATGTTAAGAAGAGAAGAGGACTATTTCACAGAGGCTGAATTTAAGAGGTATGAGAAAATGGTCAAAATCTGATGATGAATTGAACTCAGCTATGTCTAGCAAGAACAGGATGAACAGAGAAGATCCTATTTTTAATGCTTCTTTCTTCTACGAGGGGTGAGCTGAAATACTGTTCACCTATCCACACTCCACTTTTCTGTTCTTTTTTTCTGTAGCTGACTGTGAATAGTAAGGAGAGAGTCAAAATTGAAATACGATTACCTCTTCGCACCTGTAGACAGTTTAGTTTGCGTTATAATCTGAATGAAATTTGGTCTTTTGTTGAGCACGGTCTCGCTGCTTTGGAGTTCAACATTTCAAACAAATCCCCCAAACAAGCTCAGCATCTCCAGCTGTGCTCAACTGATTCACTCTGCAGCAGCTGGAGGTATCACGATGGGTTAAACCAGACTTGTTCATCTCTATCTCCTCAAAAGAAAACAAAAAAAACAACAACAGGCCGACTGAGAAAAAACACTTTAAAGAAGAACAAATTGCATGACAAAGTTCATCAGCTGCAGACAAGGGGCTGCAAATGGGGTTGTGCATGGAGCTGAATAAAAAAAAAAAATCTTTAAACATTTATGCAGCCAGGCTGCTCACAATGCAGCAACCAAAGCTCTTATTTTAAGTTACAAGGATTCTGACAACCCTCTCCGGTTATCTTTAACCTGTACGCAGGCAGAGATGCCATTTCAAATAACCAGATGCTTCGAAGTCAGTTTGATCCCTGACTCGGTTTTTCTATGCTGTGATTTGGCTGCTTGTATCCTTTCAAATCTCTCCGTTGTCTCTGAATGATAGTCTGTCGACGGGAGTCAGAGGGCGAAACAGGTATTTGGGTGTCACAATGACTTGGCATGCAGCTGTGGAGATTATTTCAGAGCCCTGTCTGTTAAACCAAGGAAGAGACAGGTGCTCTGATCTAGCGGCGACATAATGCCAGGTTTTATGTTATTGTTTAAATTGTAAAGAGATGGATGAACCTGACGGAGCAGAAATAAAACATTTTTATTGGCAACATTTAAAAACAGTATGCAAATAGGAAGTGACATTTTTGCTTATGTGATTATAAGTAACTCTAATCCTTTAAAACTGTGTCATATTTTATATATATTCTGAGACCGATTGTAACACCAATGGTGAAAACTCAAAAATCTGCTGTAAACAATCGGATATTTGTCTTCTGCACCCTTGTGGATGCATTTGGCTTTCCCATAATTCAGCCATATCACACACTAATACATTCTATATTCAATAGTAATTTGTTTTGTTTAATTTTGTTTCTTTAAAAGATTGTTAAAGGGGCAAATAAAGACTAGATTAAAAGAAAGTAGAATTTTAAAAGGTTTTAAAAGGATATTAAGAAATTAAAACGAGAATGAGAAAGTCAAAAAACTTGTCATGGGTATCTTTGATGATCTTATCTAACTAACGCAGACCATACAGATTTTGATAAGCTACTACGATGCTGGAATGTGTGCATTTATGCAAAACAGGCAGAATTGCCTTTACCCGATCAATTAGAATCATAGTTATACATTTTTTTTAGATGAATACTAAATATACAAATGTGTGTAAATGAATCTTAAATGTTACAACAATGATAATAAATCCTGATGACCTACATCTGAAGGTGTACGTCTACACATTCCATAAAATGAAAGTGCTGCAGGTATATTCTTTAAGCATGTGAGGAAGTTTCAGCCTTATTCTGTCAGATGAAATGCTGGCTGTTAGAGATGCTCTTTGTACCAAATAAAAGCTGTCAGTGGGATCAGTGTAAATGTCTAAAATCATTATCTGCCATCCAGGCTATGAAGTGATAAAAAAGCAACATTTTCCATCGTCTGATGTTTTCAATAAACCCAGTTTTAAAGCATCTTACTAGATCAATTTGAAACTGGAAATGAACTTAGACATCTTTTGATGCAATGTTGCAAGTTTGCCACGATGCACACTCACTTTAGGAGAAAACAACAAGTTAATCATTCATAATTCAGAGCTGACCTTAGTGAATAACACAACTAATATTGTTTTCCACCTCAGGCTGTATTTACTTTATTCTCAGAACTGGGAAGGACTAGATACATATAAACCATTATTTATCACCAAATTGTTTTTGTGTTACCAAAGCCCCCACTCTACATCAGCATCCATAAGGAGCCAAATATCTGGACTTGAGCTGAAGCTTTCTAAACCAAAACTACATGATCATGGTCCAGTGGTTATGGGGCCAGAGCATTGCTCCTGTGGGAATGGTTGCAGTGAGGAAGCACCATCAGTCAAACTAAACAAGACAGGCAGGGCAGCAGCCACTGTTCTCATTCCAGATGCAAGCAAGGAGACACTGCAAATAATCAAGGCTTTAAAAAGTAAGCTCTCACCCTTGCTCTTTTCCATTCATTTTCTTCCTTTCCTCATTAGTGACTAACCTTCCATGTGCCAATGTCGTCAGCCAGGTCGGAAGTTGCACACTCAGCTTCTAATGTAATCCAGCAGCTAACATGTCACGTCCCTTTCTAGGCCACAAACTTTTTAAATCCCCCTCATTGTTTATATCAAATAAATAAATCATTACCCATTTCCATTTTTTTCATGTAAGTCTAACATGTAACTTGCCACTTAAATCGTCACGTTAAACTTCAGTAAAAAATTTAGAATAAAGTCTAAATATCACTAATTAAAGTTGGTTTCGGCTTCTTTCTCTTTTTCCATTATTTTTCAGGATTTCTCATTCAGACCTGTTAATAACATTTTTGACCTAAAATATTTATCACTAACAGTGAGCCAAATACTGGTCCATCCTTAGCTCCAACAGTTTGAACTCCAGTTCCTTTTTAAGCAACTAATACATTTTTTGCAAATTCTTTCCGTAATCCGTCCTGTAATTGCCGCAGTAATGGTTGAGGCATTTAAACTAGCGTCCTCTAAGGAGGTTTATTCTATGAGACATCCGGCATTTGGGTGCAGAGTTGCCAAAATCTGAGCAATACAGGGCTTTAATTTTCCATATATTTAACTAGCTCTTGACTTTAACTTTTGTGTTGCAATACTCATTACTGTGCTTGCTATAGTGTGTTGCATAAACAACAAAATAACCGTTTTCAATTGATTTGTTTAACAGGCACTCAAGACTTGGGTCATTTATGCAGTAATCTGGATATTAGTTAACGATAAGATTAATCACATCTTAATTAACAGGCTTCGGTGCGATTGCAAACCCTAAGGCTACGTGCTTTTTTTTCTTCCTCCTGCACGCTCTCAGCAGGGGAGAGAACTAATAAAATAACCTATTTCCTATTACCACAGGAGGAAATCAATAATTAACTAGCAGGAAGTTCCCACTTGAAGCTGTATTATTCAAACAACAGATAGGACAAAGAATCGAAATATCTGACGTCTACCTTTGCACTGAAATGCGGCATGATTATTTCATTGGCAGGGAACAAACTGAACTGTGGTCCTGTTAACAAGTGTCGGCAGCTAAATGTCACACCGAACTGAATTATCTGACAGAAGAGTCTCATGGCTCTCCTTCACTTTGTAGCTCTCCCAGTTGACAAAAGGGTCTGTGAAGCGTGGATGAAAGAATGGCAGAAAAGTGGAGCTCCCTTTGTGTTGGAGGGTTTCTAATACTTTGATTTAGACATTACTTGTAAGAGTAAAAGTAGGACAAGAATAGAACATTAGAACTGGCTGATTGCACTGACCATTCAAAGAAGTGCAAATGAGACGTAAGCTTGTTACCCAAATCCAAGATGACATGCGTAATTGCCAATTTAAGCAGGGTACATGAAGTGAAAGTTTGATCTATTATTCCCATGAAGTAGATGGACACCTAATATAGCAAAACAAAACATTTCCATTTTTGAGCCTACATTCTGCCTTTGGGCTATTTTATTTGATGAACGCGATCAAAAGACATGTTTCTATGAAGAAACTCAGTTCAGACAGTGATATGCAATGAGTTTGCAATCTGTAAACTCCCTGCCCTCCAACATCAGGTTAGAGAGCATGTGCTCATGTGAGTGTGCATCGCTACAAGCGCATGTCGCAGTCTTACCCTGCGGACTTTTATCCCTGTGGGTTCTCTCCAGCTCGAAAGCTCTCTGCCCCCACTCCTCCTCCCTCTCATCTCTAAGCCTCTCCTGCCTTTTTTCCCTCATTTCTTCGCCCTCCCAGGACACTTTATGGGCTGGACTGTGCTCTGGGCGCCGGGCGGATGCTGAGGGCAGATTGGGTGCCACGCTGCACACTGCAATGCCCCTCCTATTGGCCACACCGCGGACATTAGACATGTCTGAGAGAAAGCTGCTCATCTGTGGAGACAAGAGAAATTTATACAGTAAATACTCGAAGGATATAATTGTAATAGCTTATGTTTTCTAATAGTGACACTAAATGAATCTTAGGAGTTGTCTTCTTGTAAGGCCAGCACTGACGTAACTAACTTCCCGTTATAAAAATAATTATAATCACACATATTTATAAAATTTCCTGTGGGGTTGTGCATTTCTTGAGTTGCTTTCCTGGGTTACATTGTCATTGTGACATTCTATTTATGCTGCCACCGGGTGGCACCAAAATTCTTAATTTTTCACTTGACTGCTTACAGAAAAAAAAAATCCCTCATCCTATGAGCTTATCAGTCATATAATACTGTGTCTATTCAACAGGTCATGCTGGAAATGTAATCTTATATTTTCTATTGTATCCAAATTTTATCATTCTTAGTCCCTGCCACAAAGAAGTAAGTCCCCAGTAAAATTATTCAACACCCTTTGCTGGGATTCTTCATATAATGGGGCCTAAATAATTTTCCTGGCAACATTGGCGCAGCTGTGAGATGTTTTCTAAGGCACATTATGTTTATCCTGATAGTTGTTCATAAGAATAAGAGTAGACTGAAATGAATTACAAAAGCACAACATAACCAGAAAACGGTGGGAGGGGCTGCAAATAACTATGTTATAACATGGATATTGATAATAATTTATACTTAAAATATCTTTAGCTTATTTATAAATAACTTTATTATTACTTCAGTTTCATATCATACATTTTAAATATTGTTTTCATCCCAGAAACTGAAAAGCCACTAAATGACACCTTGACTTTCCCCATATTAATTCAGTTTCTCCAGGAATCCCATCATCAGTGCCTAAAATACTGATATTAGATTTGATTTTTCAGTATTTTCCAGCTCCAGCAAGTTATTATCCTCCCATATAATACCTGCTACCAAAAAACTTTTTTCCAAGTGAGCTGATGGCTGTCTCATGTTCCAGGAGTCACAGAAATAAAAATATTATCACGGGTACATATCCATGCACACTTTTGCACACCTGACTGCCTTCACTGGAAGTGGTCTTGTCAGCATTTCCGCTCCTCATGGCCTGGTGTCCGAGTGGCCCTGGGAGGGAGGAGTGGGCAGTTGGACGCACCATAACCTGGGGAGGGCCCCCGGTGCTGGCTCCCGTCTCACCGTAGGTGCCGGTGGCCATTGGGGCACCTGATAGGCGCACAGCTTTAAACTCGATCCCCTCTGCCCCCATGCCTGTCTTGTGCAGCATGTAATTAGTTTCTGTAGAAACAGCCGAGACGCCCATCACAGCCTGAGTCCCGGGGTCTGCGTCTGACTCTTTCCTGAATTTGATTTTTTTCCTAAAAGCGATGAAGAGGATGAGGAGGAATATGATGACAAAGGCAAGGACTCCGATGCCTATTATCTCTCCTGGTCCGACGTAAGACAGCGGCTCAGCCTGGGCAACATGAAAAGAAAAATTGTTAAAAAAAACACATGCACTCAGCATCTCCTGTTCAGAGTGCAAGACTGCAAACACCTCCTCTGCTGCTGGTGGATGCACAGGGAGTCCAGATTTAGGGACTCTCATGAGTATGTGTTGTTTAAACCCAACAGGCTGTAAAAACTTCTGGATTGATTATACCTAACTACTGTCAAAGTACACATACAGCCATGGATACAGTTCAGCAGACCATCCATTCATAAATACTTTGAACATAAAGGATTAATCCACACCATATTTGTCTTTGAACAGAATGTATGTTTTGATTTCAGAAAAAAAGAAAAATACTCAACTAGCTTTAAAGCTTGAAACCAAAAAAGTTTAAGAAATGATGACTGCCACAGATTTTTTAATTTACTATATTTGATGACTATGATGAAGTTGTGAAAATCTAAATGTTAACCAAGTTAACCAAGGAGACAAAGTTTCTGTATATCGGTTGGAAAAGTTGTCAATCTCTGGTGAGGTCTATGGTTTCCTGGGGCACAATTAGAACATATTTGATGTCATTTGCAACATAAATTGAGGTCACACTCTACATAGTGCATTCAGGGAGTTTCATAACTTTTGGACACTTAATGTTTTAGACTGCTGAAAACAAACTATAAAGAAAAGATAATAATGAGGAAGGACACAGCAAATACAGGTTTTTGAGGTGTTTTTTTTTTAGTTTACTGGAAATAAAAACCTGGATTATCTTATTTAAATAATGAGTCAGACCATTATTTGTTGATAAAGTAGCATCAGAGATGTGCTGCATCTCAGCTCTGTCAATAGTCTGCTTCTACAGCTTGGCTGCAGCTGTCCTCCGGATCACTGTATTTATTGGACATCATTAGGAGAAGCACATATTATCTTTATAAGGTGTCACAGTTCATAAGAAATGCCAATCCACAAGTCTGAGAGATTTACCAGAACTGCAAAAAAAGATTGTGTGAAAGGCACAGAAGAAACCAGAAAAAATTGGCAGAATTTATCAATTCTGCTTCAAATTTGACAAAAGGCAACTGATGAAAAGAAAACTTTACTGACCAGCTACAATTTCAAAAAGGTACATTTGAGGGAAACTAAATGATAGTATCATTCTGTGGGGAGTTACGTCTCCAACAGTGGCTAAGACATTATTCAGGGCAGATGGATGTGGTATCATTTAGACGGCACTGAGTTACAACCTATCCCTGCAAGAATCTATATCACATTTATGATCAGTTTGAATTTGAAAGATGCATCGTCGATCATGTGTCTGGCAGAAGAAACACTGGAACATCCCTTTTGGAAGACAGGAGATCATTTCATCTCCACCGTTCTTTGTGGAAGCTTCGTTCTTAATTAAAAATGCTGATAATAAATTAGAATTATATCTCGTTCCCTCACACACAAGATACACACTGTATGATATAAATCTTACTGGAAAGACATGATATTGAATTGAATTAATAGTCTAAAGAACCACCTGGAGTATATTTATTGACAAGCTGTAGTTTCAGTTATACAGACCCAAATCAGCTCAGTGGAAGTATTACCAGCTTCACATTATAGCATCGTAATCTTTTCCCAAATCCTTAAAAACATATCTTCCAATCTTTTTTTATTCTTAACAGAGTCAAGGAAAAAAGCTAAGGAAAAGAGGAAGGATGCTGGATTTGCTGGATCTTTCCTAGGCTGTTAGGCAGGGGGGTTAGTTTACATTTCACAGAACACGAGGAGCATGACATGAAGAAAACATGAAGTGGCTTCAGGAAAACTCTGTGAAAGTCCCACAGTCTGCATCTGAACACGGGAGATCTCTGTGTACTCATGAAAAGGCTCTACTTTGATTGTCTCCACCTGTAGCCGGTCTGTCTCCTGCATTGAGGCGAAGAAGCAACTGGAGAACGGTTGTGTATCTGAGACGCTGGTCAGCAGCACAGGAGCACAACGGGGGACTTTACTCTCACCATTTCTCTTCACACCTCAGAATTTTAACTCTCCGTCCTGTTATCTACAGAATTAGTTCTATGGGCCTGCAGCTGTCGGTGTACTGTCTAGAAAAGGGTATTCCACAAGCTGCTGAAAATAATGGAATATTCCCAAACAACATGTTCAGTGACTTCTTCGAATCAAGACCGAAAGGCACCGGAGATACTACAAAATTGAAATTTTCCTCTGGGATAAATAAAGTATTATTCATTTTCATTTAATTTTCATTATAACAACAGAATGTTGGGAAACTTGTAAGGGTCTGAAAACGGCACTGCATGGTGTGAAGTCTAGTACTTAATAAAAGTCACAAGCATGATAACTTCAAATAAAAACAGCGATTTAGCCATTACCACACTGTTTCACTAATCTACCGTGGGGGGTGATGATGCCAAGCCCGTGAATAAGCCTTCCACGGGGTCGCTGCTCATTCTAAATTCTCTGCAGCTTCACCGTTTGTGCAATTACGTGCAAGCTGGATCTTACTTGGGTAGTTTTTTTTCCCCCCAGGATTTAGTCCTAAATTAATCTAATTTCAAGTGCTGTCGGCCCCTTACCTGTGTGTCATCGCCGAGGCTCTGATCATCACAAAACTGACCCTCATATCCCTCTGAGCAGTTACAATAGAATGACCCGAATGTGTTGACGCACTCTCCTGTGTTTCCACAGTCGTCCTGATCACACTCATTTACGTCCTCATCACATCTGTAGAGGCAGAGACAAATAAATTACTATTCATGGAAGTACTGAAGGGGAGATGATTTGAATCAAAGTAAGAGAGAATCAAGTTAAAAGTGTGACAGTGATTAAAAAGAGGGAAAAAAATAAATAAATACTTTGGAGATCATCTTTTCAGAAAGCCTTTTTTTCATTCTAAATCAAGGGATTATCTTCACGGATTCCCTATTATCCCCATTTATATGGTTCTTGCTCAAAGAAAAGGCCACAAATGAAAAGATACATCACACACTGATGATCTTACATAAAGACTTTAATTCTAACAGAATACCACAAATGTACTTTTGCTCTACATCTTCATCTTAGCTTGTTAAATCAAACAGGGCATCCTGCTGTGAAGGGAGAGAAAATACATGCATTTCTCCTTTCAGTTATTGCCTTGATGATACATTTTAAAACACTCAGCAAGAGTTCATCTGATGAAAGGAAAAAAGTATTTTGGAGGAAGCTTCACTGTATAACTCAGCAAAGGTCGGCTTTTAACAATGTAGGGAGTTATTAAGAATTAAAAAAAGTTTACTCCACAAGTTTACCCTTCAAGGCCCCAGATGTATATTCTGAATAATTCATGTGTAATGGTTCAGCCCATAAAAACTTTACAAAGTGTCTAAATTGTGTCATATGTTTTTTTTAACTGAACTAATTATAAGAAATATGATATATTTGGGATTTGTCTTTTGCAAATATTTGCTGTTAATGAAATGCACACATTTCAAGCCATTTACACTTAAGATTAATTAACAGGCAACCACACGTTGGGAAACGTTTGCCAGTGGCATAAACTGGTATTTGTTTTGACAGTGATTTCTCTGCTTATGATTTTAGAAACCTGGCAAAAAAAAAAACTTCTTAATTGGCATGTTTTTATTTAGATAAATATCAATTTACCCACCTTCTTAGAATTAGTAAAAAGAATATCAAGCACAACCACATTCCATCTTTGAGGGAAACCTGCCCTCTAGTGGTGGCTCTACTGAACAACCACATCAGCAGAGAGGTTATTTCAAAGGCAATTACTCTGCTGTAATTAAGAAGGCGGTTAGAGAATGATTATAGGCTTTTCAACCAAGACTCAAGCTGAATTAAATTAGAACCACCAATTTATCCAACACGATAACAAGAAAACAACCCAGTGGATACTGGAGAGCTAATATAGGCTAATGAATGTTTGCATGTTTATGTCCAACAGACATTCAGTGTCTTAGTGAGAAATAAAATCCTTTCTCTGTCTGAAAATGAGGATGTAGTGGGAATTATTTATATAGTCAGTTATTCTGGGTGTACAAAGCGCTTTTTGACATCTGTCTATCTATCTAGATATAGACAGACATATGTATGTATGTATGTATAGGCAATATTTAAGAATGTTTTTATCTTACATAAGTCCCCCAAGTCCTCTAGGACAGCCACAAAGGAATGCACTGCCCACTGGTTTGCATTCCCCATCATTCTGGCATGGGTTAGGGATGCAGGGTGTCAGTTCAGTTTCACAGCGCAACCCAGTAAATCCAGTACTGCAACTGCATGTGAAGCCTGTTGAGATAAGATATATGTAAGTCATAGTAATGTCTATAATCATACTAGTTGACAAATTATCTTAATATCAAATAGTTTTAGTTGGATTTGATTATATTTCTGAATACACAACTATATATGCTGGCATGCAGAAAAAATATAGATGGATTTGGATTCTCGGTCACTTCTGCCCTGGCAGGTTTAATTTTAAAGTTGGAAATCCAAAAACATTAGGACACTGCGTAAAAGGTAAAGGAAAGGAGAATGTATTGATTTTTAAAGCTCATAAAGCCTTACTTCATTCACAATAGAACACAGAAACATTTCACGTGTTTATTTTGAATTTGATAACAGCAGACACAAGTCAGATGCTGTAAAATGTGGTGAATCTTTGGTAGAAGATTGTTGATCCACCCTTGTCTAATGTATGATTCTGGCAGTTCAACAGCTCCGGGTCTTTGTTGTTGTATTTTGTGTTTCATTATGCATAAAATGTTTTTATTCGGTGAAAGGTCCGCACTGCAGGCGGGCCATTGACTCCCCTTTTAGAAAGCCATGCTGTTATAATATAAACAGTATGAGTTTTAGCACTGCCGTGCTGAATGCTCAGCCTTCCCTGAAAAAGATCGTATTTGGATGGGAGGACACGTTGTTCTGAAACTTGTTTTTACCTTTCAGCACTGATGGTGCCTCTCAGGATGTGCAAGTTTCCAATTCAGTTGGCACAAATGCACTCCTGTATCATCAGAGATGCAGGCTTTTAACCAGAGTGCTGACAACAAGCCATCTGATCTACTCTTAAGTCCAAATTGACTTGATTTCCAAAAGAAATTCCAGATTTTGATTCACCTGTCTACAGAACAGTTTTCCTTTAGCTTTAGTCCATATTAAATGAGCCCAAAGAAAACAATAGCTTCAGAATTATTTTCATATATTAAAATGATATTCAAGCAAAATTAATTTTAAAATATTTCATTCATTGCAGAGGGAAATAGTAAAATATGAGAGAGAAATTACAGTTTGCCATATGCATGTTGCAAATTGCAATGTAGCATCTTGTTTGTATTAAAAGCCTAAACCTGTATTTGTGGATAACACTGAATTATGTTTACAACAAATCTACAATGTGAGCATGGTGACGTGTAGATGATGGCATATCTTTAATCACTTCCAATTATAGATTGAGCAGCGTTATTCTGAAAGTTACCCATAACATGCAGGCACAGTTTTGGGAAGATTGCTGAACCTCCCTGACTCGACTTCTCTACTGTGCTTATTTTATACGCTGCAATATCATCAGTCACATGTTAATTAACATAATTAGTTACCACACAATCATTCATCTGCTTCTATTTAACATCTCTTACTTCTCCAGCCTTTTGTTACCTCATCCAAATTTTTTTTTTTACATAGGCCGTTATTTCAACATTTTATGCATTTTTCTATGTTCTATTGTGAGTAAACTCTTGGTTAATGAAGGCTTCATAACAAACACAAATCATTTAAACAGCAGAAAGGGTCATGCCCATCATCAGTCATGTTCATCTACACACACAGACCTCCAAACGGCAGGCTGCTGCAGGCGGCTCCGTTGAAGCAGGGCTGGCTCACGCATGGATCTGGGTAGAGAACGCAGCCCAGCTTCACTTCGCTGAGGCCAGCTATCTCAGCATAACGGCTCCTCTTATTCTGGAGTGGCAGCTCTTTACCGTTCAGCATCAGTGAACCCAAGCAGCCTTGGAAGCCATCCTGAGCTCTTGGGGGGCCCCTTACGCCACGTTCCCCAAGTCCTGCCCCTACCCCCGGTCCGGGGCTGGGCCTCTCGCCTTGCCCATTCACCGGTCTCACCTGGGCACCGAAAAAAAAGGACGAATCAGGAGCAAAAGGCCAGAGACGGACAGGAGCTCTGGCTGCTCTGCGCCGTTCCACGTAGCTGTCATCCAGCGACAGGAGGGTGTAGTTCCTGGTCAGCTCCAAAGCAACCGAGTGCCAGAGGCCATCATTTATCGGCCTGTCAGAGATACCCATAATGCCAAGGGTGTTGTCACAGTCCAGCTGAAACCACAGCCGACCACCTTCAATCTGTGTAAATGGAGAATAAATACACCATCGAATTAATTGTCTTGGTTTTTCATGGCCAGAAAAGCGATTTACAGGGGTAGTCACACTATCGTTCACCTTCAGCATGGTGCAGGGGTTAACGCGTGTGAACATAATGACTCCTCTTCTCTGGAGTGTCCTGATTTTCAGCGCGAGCTTCATCTCTCCACTCTGGTCGCTCTCCGTCACTCTGTACTTGATGTAACTGTTTCCAGAGAAACTCAGGGAGGTTTGACCTTCTCATTAAGGAAACATAAAGACAAAAGCAGAGCGATTTAAGTTCTCATTTTTATTTGTTTTGCTGTTTTTGATTTGTTGTTTTTATTGCTGATACGGACCAATGTTTCTGAAATAAAGTTGTAATTTGTTTTGCATGTGAGCTGAATAGTTGGTAAAAGCATCGGATCAAACCTGCACACTCGTCTAGTCTCTCCGGCTGACACTGGCAGACAGATGGCGCTGTAGGACCAGAACGGACACACTGCATGTCTGCTGGACAGGACTGACCTTCACAAAGCTCAACAGGGATGGAACATGTCCCTCCTGTTTGGAAAATGAGAAGACAGATAATTATCTAATAAGAATACCGGAGAACGAATATTGTAGATAGATTCACATTTATTTCATGCTTGGATTTTTGTTCTGTTATCTGCTTTTCTTATGCAGTAGAGCACAGTATCAAAGCCAAAAAAAACAAATTTAGTCTTTTTACTTGGAGACTTAAAGATTTGACACATTCCAGCAACGACTAATAAGTGACACAGATCAGTGTGAAGTGTGTTGGCATTGAAACCGGCGCTCACCTGGGCAGGTGCATGTCTCCGTACGGCTGAATCTCGGCAGGACCAAGCCAACCCTCTCCGTGCTGTAGGTAACAGGTGAGCCGCCCTCCATCACCAGTGTGTTTTCACACACCCGCTCCCCACAATCCAGCTTCCCAGAGCAAGAGTTGCCCACCACCGCCGCCCCCGCTAATACACCTCGGATCTGACCTCTTGTCACAGCTTCCTCCAGCTTTGCTGACAACTCCTGCTGGGAGTAAAACCCCGCCATCCGCACGCCGCCCGATGTGTCCGGCCTCTCCATGGCCAGAACTAAGTCCACGCCTGACATCCCCGCCGCTGGCTGCACACCAAGTATGTGAAAAGGATCTTGTTGCCCTGGCGACCATTTCCAGCCGGCTACTTCCCGTAATGCCAATTTGATCTGGTTCAAGTAGCGACTAAGTAACTCATCAGGGGAGAGGAATCGGAAACGTAGGGTGGTGGCGCTGCGCAGCAGGACATCCGTCGCCTGTTCCACCTGGACTGAAACGTCGGCTATCACGGCAAAACGTCCGTCACTCACTGTTGCATTCATCTGGTACCTGAGAGAGAAAACAAACATGGTGGAAAATACACTTTTATACTTTTCTATATATATAAATCCTGTATAATTTCCCCTCTGGTTGTTTTTTGAACGTGTCTATGTACCTCCCAGGTTCCAGGCCGGGCAGAGCTACAATGCTGCCATCTTGTCTGTTAATCTGAAACATGCTCTTGGGCTCAGGCTTCTGGGAAAATGACAGAACATCACTGGGGTCACGGTCGGTTGCATAGATCCGACTAATCAGACCGCCCGGGAAGGTATCCGTTAACATGACAATGAAGATTTCCAGGGGGGAGACGTTGGGCTTGTACTGACTGTTCCCGATGACTCTCAGAAAAACCCAGGAAGTGGAGGTAAGACTTGGCTTACCGGAGTCGCTTGCCTAAGACAACAAATAAAGATGTTCAATCAAGAAATTAGGGAGTTTAAATGATAAACTATTCTGTCCATGACAGAAGTTTGCTACTATTAATCTATTAGGAATTAACAGTACAGACATGTATGGGCTCCGCATTTTACAAGTTCTAGTGAGATACTGTGTAACGCTGATAGAGGGAAAAATATATATAAACCTGGATTTCAAGGGTAAATTCTCTCGGGGCGTCAGAGCCAAATACTCGGTTGGACTTCAGAGTTCCAGTCTGGTCTAAGGTGAAGAAATTTCCCACATTTCCTGACACAATTCGAAACACAAAAGGAGGGCCGTTCCTTGGGGAGTCTTTATCACTAACTGACAGCTTCAGCAGGGTGGTGCCGGCAGCCTGATTAAGCTGGAAGCACAGAGGCATGAGGGAGTTGAGATAAAGTGCAAAAAAAGTGAAAAAAAAAAATACAATGAGGAAAGATGTGCAGAGATTTTACCTGGACGATAGACGTGGAGTTTGGAGGGGTGAAAACCGGCGGGTTGTCATTAACATCGGAGATGTCAATGTTGACAGAGACGGTGGAGGACATGGCGGGTGAGCCGCTGTCAAATGCCTGAACAGACAACGTGTACCTGGATACCTGATGAGCACAAAAAGACAATGTGGATGCCATTTGTTTCTTTTATCACATATTTCTGTTGTTTCCATCATGCATTTATTTACTCTATAAATAAAAAAAATGCCCTTCTGGAACAAATAAAGTGTTTTTGTTTTGTTTTGTTTTTTATTTGAATTTCTTTGTGTGTCAGATGATATGGTACAGTAAACACAGCAATGCCTGCCTAATATGAAGATCTTTATTTCTTATAAACTAGAAAATTAGCCCTATCTAGCCAAATGCATCATATTTGATACATTTGTTTCTGAGACAATTTGCATCACTTTGTGGTAAAGGCTTTGCCCAAAAATCAGCAGAATACAATATGAAACTTGTCTTCTGCCCCCTAATAGATGCCAGGAATCAGAAGTAGAAGCAGAACTATTTAATTTTGACTTGTAACATGGTAATGAACAGTAAATATATCATCCCCCCGCACCTTATACCTTTTGTTTAAGGGCTAAATAAGTACATCAGAATTTAAAAATTAGGCTTTATTCACCAGTATTTCCTCCGTTTGGCTTCAACAGGTTAAAGCTGAATGTTTATGAGATGGCAATCTTGAAACATCCTTACTAGTTCTCTGTCGAGCCTCTTGTTGACCTTAAGCAGTCCTGTAACCGGATCAATCCAGAAGTGGTTGTTTCGATCGCCTTTCAGAATGGAGTAGGTGATCCGCCCGTTCACCTGACTGTCCAGATCCTCTGCATATACCTCCACATTACAAACACAAAGTTAACAAAACAAGAAAAAAGCATAGAAACAATGATGGAGCACACATTCAGACCGGCTGTTACCCTTGTGACCGTCTGGCCGATGGATGCATCCTCGCCGATCAACACATTGTAGATGTCTTGATCGAAGGCTGGAGCATTGTCGTTGACGTCCATGAGTTCAATGATTACCATGGTAGCAGTGCTAAGAGGAGGATTCCCACTGTCCCAAGCCTCAACGGTGATGTAGTAGTCCTTACACACCTCAAAGTCCAAGTCGTCAGCCACTGAAATAGAGCCTTAACACACACAGTACAACATATGTTTAGGTATTTAAATCTAATCATTTGAGCTGCTTTATTGTTTGTTCTTTTGGTACGCATCTTTATATTCACATTTACATAAGAGCCACAGGATTTAATTAATCCAACATGCTTTTAATCCTGCTGCTGCATCTGCTCACCTAGTTTTCTGTCTATGGTAAACTTTCCCAGCTCGTTCCCTGAGCGGATGTTGTATGTGATTTCAGCATTCGCTCCAATATCGGCACTTGTCGCCAGCACACGTAGCACCTCGGTTCCCACTGCCACATCCTCAGGGAAAGTAACGGCATAGTCCTTCCTCTGGAAAACTGGAGCGTTGTCATTCACATCCAGCACCAAGATGGTCAAATCAACCTGAGGAGCCGAGAGGAGAACTTTCACTTGTCATCCAAGTCCAGAATAGCTGCTCACTATTCTTTTTGACAACCAGGTAAAATGTCGGAGTACATTTTAGCAGCGCCAGCACTCGGCCCACAATTTCATTCTGGGTGAAAAGAAATAAAACTTGCTGAAAGTAAGTGTTTGTTTATGTTTGTGTTGTTCCTGCAAGTCACCTTTACCTTCCACATCTTTCTCCGTCACAGACACTGCGCATTTTGACGATAATCTATCTTAATTAAAATCTACATAGTTTTTAATCTCATCTCTTCAGTCAAAAAAAACATGTTTTTGTTCATTGCTTTTTTTATATATATATTCAAGCTCAGGGAAAGATATCCAGATTAGACTTCACCCCTTCAACACATATCTGTTTACATAAATCCTTTAACACTTTAGCCATTAAACATGGATTTAATTTGACCTTTTACAGATCATTTTGATCATAAAAAGAGTGTTAGTTGTTCTTCTAAGAATATAAACCATGAGATTGTGAAGTATTGAGGTGAAGTTTAATATTTTCAGAATTCTGTTTTATGTTGTTTTGGTTTCAAGAGTATCTTTTGATGTCATTCTAGTTAAAACAAAAAGCAGCATTGTACTGTATACTCACTGCATATTTAATCAAGAGAAGCACAGCTCAACACAAAATTGACAAAGAAAAATGAAAAAGAAAGAAAAAAACATGCATGGATTCATATCATACTTATCTCCCCAAATGTTTAATGAAAAAGAAAACAATCGAAACGATCACTGTAAGAGCTTAAATAAAGCCAGCAGCTCCTCTATTTCTCCCATATGATGTTTCTAGTCTTAATCAAAAAACAGGTTAATAATTCTAAGCAAGTGAAAAATCCCAATCTGAGCTAGAGATGTGTTAAATACTAAAAACAGAACCTGCCTTGTCGTATGCAGAAAGCAATGTTTGCATACAGTTTTTCTTATCTTTATGGTCTCACAGTTTCACTCAAGACCAGTGAAGAGTACAACTCTCTCCTGCATTGCAGTTATTTTTTTTCTTGCGCAGGCAAAGATCACACATCCTTGTCAGGAGTTGGATGGAGTCTTTAGTGTGTGCTATTTTTTACCCAGATACTGCCGACAACACGAGGAGACACAAGACTCTTTGTCTCTGCTGGTCTTTGATCTCAGCTTGGTGACATTAGAGATTATCAAAATTTTAATTAACTAAACTGAAACCAAGAATTTGCTCTACTTCTATATGAAGTCTAATAACGCATTACACAATAAATAATACGTTTCTTAGCTGATTTTTCATAGTTGAAATATATTTGGAAAAATAAGCCTTGGTTAATAAAAATGAACAATTTGAATCACATCTCACCGACCTGTAAAGATAGCGCTCCCTGTTGCCCAAGTCGGTCAGTAGCCTGGACTCGAACGCGATAGGTGTCTTGCCTTTCCCTGTCTAAGGATTTCTCCAGAATTACTATCCCAGTTACCGGGTCAATGGAGAAGAAGCCACTGAACGAATCCACCAGAGAATAGACCACAGTACGGTTCAAACCTGGAAGGGAAAAACAGTCCACAAACTGGGTTTTATATCTTCATTTAAGAATATTTCTGCTTTCTGCTCATTGTTTTGTTTAAACAGCAAACAGATAATTGTTGGGTGATAAAGCTAACGAATGAATGAGGAAAACTTCCTGAACTGCTTTCCCCTTGACCCGCATCATCATCCAAACTTACCTTCATCAGGATCGCTGGCTTGCAGTCGGGTAAGCAAAGCTTTGGGGGCTGTATTCTCATACACATTAGCCATGAAATGAGTGGATGAGAACGACGGGGCGTTGTCATTCACATCCAACACTTTGAGAGAAATGTCGGATCGGCAGAAGAGTCCTCCACCATCCGTTGCCTGGGCAATGAGTTTGTAAGCGGGTGTTGTTTCTCGGTCCATCGTGGTTGCAGTTCGCAGCTCACCTTAGGACAGAAATGGAAGAGTGAAAAGGTGTTGGAAGAATTTTTATTTTCTAATTAGAGAATAGATCATTTCGATCCTTCTTTTAAGATAAAGAAAAGAAAAACTACAAGAAAAAAGAAAATATAATGGTCCAATGGAAAGTACCAGTGTTGGCATCCATGTAGAAATCTTCCACCCCGATGCCAAACAGTGAATATTGGATCTCAGCACTGGAGCCTGAGTCAGCATCTGTTGCACCCACTGTCAGAATGGCCTTGTTAATGGGAATGTCCTCAGGAAAAGAGGCACTGTACACCGCCTGGCACAACAGAGAAAGCGAAGATACACAAACATATCAAAATCACAAAAACCAAACTAGGAAATAAATCCTAGTTTACAGATAAGGAATCCTTTGTGTTTGACACATGTAAAAAGAACAAAACACAACAGCTGCAGGGAGCTGCATCCATTATCTCTGCTGTCAGAACAAGGTCAACAAAGCAAAGTAGCCTCTGCTACCCCAGCATGCACTCCTGCCAATAACTGCCTCTGGAAATGAACTAAGTGTCCTCACAGTTTCATCTAAACACAGACACGTGGCAGAGTTGTAATATCATTCTACTCCATCTACATACGGTGTGGAATATGTAATCCGTGAATTACTGGAGCATTCTCTCAACAAGGGATCCCTTTAAAAAAAGATCATGAAACTGCAACTACTGTGACAACTAAGTTAGTATACAGGCCTGACATTATGTTTGATTACACTACAGTAGAAAACATATTTTGAATTTTAGATCACCACTTTGTGTCAAACTGTCAGAGTCTCACTTATCATTCAACATCTAGAGTATATCATGTAAAAAGATTTAGATAACCCAGGAAAATCTCAGTAAAGATCAAGGACATAAACAGTAGGATGCATGTGACCTTTGAGTCCACAGCATGAGAAACTGTCATGCCGCAGTCACAAGCACAGCCACATGGACTTGGGAAGTATCTGTCATTCAAAATGACCTTGAAGGGCATCTTGAAAGGTAACATGCATCAATTAATATCAACTTTCTACGAAGGTGCTGTCAAGTTCGCTGGGCACTGATGCAGAGTTTAAAATTCGAATGTTGGAGAAACACATTTAACCATCAAGGCTGTCTTTCCTCTGAATGTGAAGATGTCATTTCAGAAAGACCATTCAAGCCTTCATTCTGTACAGCTTACAGCAGCGTGGCTTCACTGAAAGCACAGTGACGGGGGGTGTGTGTGTGTTCAGCTGCCCTGCCTGCAGTCCAGATCTGTATCTTGATAAAAATGTATAGTGAATTGTAAAGAGGAGAATCAGGCAACAACCAACATGGACTGCTGAGCAGCTGAAATCGTGTCACCAGCAAGAATGGCCACAGGTTATTTCTGAATATCTCCAATTACCATCAGTTCCCAAACATTAAAAAAGTTTAGTTAGATAAGTAAGGCTGATATAAAGTTAAAAGGCAAACTTCTTTACAAGTACGCTGCAGACATCTATAGAAGCCAAATGCACCCGTTATTTTTATGCTGTTACCTGAAGATCAATATACAATTATTCTGTTATTTCAGGATGATGAATCTAAGTTTCACTTGACTAATTTATCTTGCTAATCTGATAAATCAACCTTTACATTTGTCAAGCTGATCACCTTTTGGTTATTAATAGATGGTGTGTACTACTTTCATCAAGGTGAGAGAGAAAATCAGTGATTTGTTTTGGTAGCACCTAATTTTATTCATTGCAGCAATGCAGAATAAGTTCAGACGCGTGTGTTATTGTTTGCTGCATTTAATAGAACTTTTTGTTACCTTGACAAAACGAGATGTTTTACCTATCTTATTTATGCCGTTAAAAAATATATTTTTAAATTTGGCTTCTTTCTGCTTCCGTGGGATATCTAATTTCAGAAAACTCTTTAAAAAATGGGTTTGTAGAACACCCCAAATTGCTACACATTTTACAAGCAAAACTACACAAATACAAGCAAATACTGGCATAAAAGCCACAATTATAAAACACTGTCTGATCCCACAAGTCTTCATAGTCTGTACTAAGCAGCTCTGTACCAAATGCTTCCTGGCTACGCCTGCTCGGCTTGCCGAAGAACAGAGAGAATATCCGAGGAGAGCAGGGAAAGAAGGACGAATTCAAAGAAAATTATTAAGTATTTTAAGGGAAAATGAAAGTTCCTTGACTAATTATGAGGAACTGAAGAACTGCTGAATACTAATAAACGGAAAGTGATACTCCCAGAAGAATTCAGCCTGTCTGTCTTCGCGATCCATAAGCATTTGATTCTCATACATCAGTTTTTCATTTTTTTAAAAAAAAACTAATGGAAGTTTTTGTTTTTTCAGAGCTAAAATTGCCAGCTAGGAATTAGCCCAAAGAGCATCATTTAGTTCCTTACAAACTGCTTGTTTTTAACTGTGGATACTTTCCGCTTTAATATTTCTTCATCCACTGTGAACAGAACCCATATAAAAGCGTGGTAATACATAAGTTAAAGGACATCCCTTGAAATCTACTGCTGAGACAATTTGCTCGACTTAATTCATGTGGAGTTTGCATTGTAATGAAATGTGGAACAGAGAATCAATATTTTAACTGAACAAACCCTGTTTCTACAGTCCCAGACTTTGCTTTTCTCACCAAGTCATAAATATGCAAATTCTAACATTATCTAACACTGTTATTTCCTGAACTAAGCCACCGTTGAAATTAACCAAAGGGAGGTTCATCATTATGGAAAGTAGGACCTCAGCGACGGCTTTGTCAATCATAAAAGGAACACTGGATTTATCATGCTATATTTTGTCAAGGAACTATCTATCATTTTTTTAGGATATGATAGTTCTCTGAATTATGTAAGCCATTTTAAATGATAGATTAAGTACTTTTCTGCAGCTGCAAAAGTGTGTATTACTCTCTCTCTAAAAAAATCCCTTTTAAAATGCTTTTGTTCTTTCTTTTCATTGACAAAAACTACATGGAATGTGATTAAGACTAACACCAATTAGGCCGTTACAATGACACATTTAAAACAGACATGTTTTCACGCTTTGCATATCACCACATCTTCTCTGACCTGGCTGCAGATTGGACTGTTGTCATTGGCGTCCATCACAGTAACCTCCACTGCCGTGTGAGCGACATATAGGCCATCAGTGGCTGTGATATTCAGCAGATACCAGTCCTGCTGCTCGCGGTCCAGCAGCCCGCTCACATACACTTTCCACTCCCCCTGCACGAGGGCCAGGCCAAACACACCTCGCTGATTTCCACCTGCCGACAACACACGCAAGAATTAAACAAACTGAAAGATGTGAGGATACACTGTTAAACAAACAGCAACTATTAATCATTTATTCATCAGATTAATAAGCATCAACACCCCCCCCCACCCCACCCCACCCCCCCCCCCCACACACACACACACACACACACAC
>JAVQJG010293882.1:0-20350 GCA_036024015.1 Craterocephalus amniculus | reverse complement strand
TAACATATTGATTAAATATGATATAGATTTTAGGGGATATCACTAAGTCGTAATCATGGACCGGACAAGTTGCGGTAGGCGTCCCTTATTTTGATTTCTAAAAGGTGGCAACCCTACTTACAGCCATTAACCTGGAGTAATGACGACACTTTCAGGCCGCCACACAGTGCCTGTAATGGCGGTAAATAATGATGGATCGCCACAGAAATGCAACTCCAAGCTCACAGAGGGATCAGAACAGCGATTCATAACAAGAAGTGGTTTAGAAAAGTGGTCCAGGTTGAAAATAACCAAACTTATCCTTTAACACTTTCTACAATGTTAAATCACATATTAAATAAAGCTCTCAAGTCAACATAAAAAAGTCTTCATCTGTATTGATAGAAAAAATGCTCCAAATGCAGAGAGCTTTGAGGGAGAATTGGGTGTATGGGCCTAGCTGCAGTTTTGGGAGTAGAGGGTTTGTCCTTTAACTGTAACGTTTCAACTAACCCAGTCTACATGTCAAAGGACTGACAAAATAATTTATTACGAATCATAAATCCCTTCACATAAAGGCCTCCACCAAAGTAATGTAACTATCTGTTCCAGTGTAGAGCAAAAAAAAAGAGTGAACTTTACACAGTTGTGAAGGATGTAGTTAAAAGTTTTAATCCTCGCAAAGGTAGACACTTTTCACCATTTTGACACTTTTCATGGTGGGAAATTCACATATGTCATATGTACTAATGATGACTGCACACTGTTATTGCACACTGGTTCTTTGGGTTTAATGGTCACTACAAGGAACTCCACCGTTCATTACAGGCACGAGTGCTTTTCATGTTGTGACAGTCAAACTGTCTGCTGTGACAATGGTACTGCTGGGGTCTTTCGCCAGCCGTGAGATGAAGCTAAAAATGTGTAGGCTACTGCCTTGTTAGCCGTTGCAATATAAACAAATGTGTAGACAGAGAGAGAGAGAGATCAGCATGTAAATATCTTTGTATGGGGAAGAAGCAGAGATGGTGTACTGCATCTGTACTGACACATTATTGTGCCCTGAAACCAGTCAATATGATATCAGAAGGAATAGCTGCAGAAACATAACTGGCTCTTTTTGTTTCATGTTATACTTAATGATGCTGTTTTTTTAAAATCAGGTGCAATCATAAATCACATCGAGTGCACATACCTTATCAGCAAGTGTTGTTTCAAGTTAATATAAATGCGGCTTAAATTGAATGGAAGATGCGTTTCCGTAGAAACGCATTTAGCCAGTTCAGCAAATAGAGCAGCTCAAGGTGTGATGATGTGGACAGCTACAGACAGTAGACCACACTTCATTAAAGTTGATGACTGTAAAACTGTAAAAAAGCAGATGAAGTAAAACACACAAACACACACCGTGCATCATCTTCAGCCACCCCTCTGTGAGTTTTTGTTTCTTAGACCTGTCAACGCTAAATGATAAATCGTGGAGGGTGGTGTGCAGACACAATACGAATAACTGAATAAAGAACAAGGTTTTTCTGGCATTATGAGAGGAAATGAGGGGTGTCTCTAGACTTCTGCACAGAACTGTCTCAAACTAAATTGCCTTTGTGAGAACAGAAACATCAGCTCTTAGCTGCACTACAAATCCACATAAAGCAGGAAACCATCAAATATCATATAAAATAAAATCAAACAACCAGGGCAACCACACGCTTACTCCAGGTTTGAATGGGCCTGATGGCTTAAAACAACTAGTTTCTTTAATCTAGCTGACAGAAACCCACAAACCATGATCAAAGAAATTACAAATCTCCATGTTTTTGGTTTTGCTCATCTCTATGAGTACATGAACAGTAGACAGCTACTAATGGCTAGCTCTGCTCTCAGGAGGAGCATTGTTATGGAAAGCTGTCTCTTAACCATTTCATCTCTATCTGCTCCATCTTCTCCTTCACATCAGCACCAGCTTTAAGGTGGCAATTTGCGGGGGGGTTAATGAACCTGGCCTTCAAATCTATTTTCTGGTATCAGCACCAGTCTAATCCCAACTAATATACAATATCTAATGTAGTTTGAGGGGAAAGGAGCAGACTGAGAGAGTGCTCAGAGTTTTTACTCTTTGTCTCTGGATTCAGTAATTCAATAATTATGAAAACAAATTTTTAAAAACTAAATTTTTGTCTAAATTTTGTCTAACTTTGTCTTACTAGTCAGAACTGGTTTACTGCTGGTCATGGACTCATAAGATTTGTCAAAGCTGATTATGCTGTTTAAAGTATAGCAAACCAACCAAACAGTCAACCAACCAACCAACCAACCTGTGTCGGTGAGGGAAGGGTGTGACTGTGACCCTCCATCAGACAGAGAGCCATTTAGCCCTCGCTGCTGGTCTTCCCAAGTCACTTCTATAGTAAAAAACACACACACATATATATATAAATAGATAAACATATAGTCACTCACTGGTTTGGACACCTTGAGAGTGGCAAGAACTTTGAATCAGAATTTGGCATCTAGAATTAAATATGGTTCCAGATCAATTTTACAGGCTTTTTGTCCTGAAAAGGACATTTCTTTACCCAATGGAAAATGTTATGGCTATCACTGTAAACTGCATCTTACATAGTGAATATATACAATACAATGACAAACGGTAAAAGGAGAAAGAGCTGAAAACAAGAAGAGCTCCTCATCAAAGATTGAGAACCTTGCTCCATCTGCTGGCCAACAGCAGTAACTGCCACTCAGACTGTAAAACCTAAGATCATGTACTGCAGCAAACTACAGCACAGAATACTGACCAAAATTAGTGACATACATTAATTATTACTATGAAATTAATATAGACTTCTACTCATGGCATACAATGTCACTGTCATATTAGAGATGGCTGAATTTGGCACTGAAATGCCCTAAAAATTACGCATGTACAAAAGAGACTGCCATGCTTAAAAGAGCACTTGAACTCTGTGTGTGTGCGCGTGTGTGTATACGTTTAATAATCCATTTCTAATTGAAATGATTGGCAATTTCACAATGGAAATAGAGAGCTGTGGCTTTGTGTGGTGGAGCTGGGCAGAATTAATTAGTCTTAAAGAAAGGCGAGATTAGAGCTTTGAGGCCTTGTTGGAGGTAGGGACAGACAGACCAGCAGAAATCTCAACCACAGCCATCTCAGTGCGTTAGCATCAGCTGTAGCTACACATAGATCTTTAATTTGATCAGTCTATATTATTTAGATAAGCATCAACCTTGTTCAGTCTGTATGAGAAGAAATGTGGGGAAAAGTAAGAATCAGATGAAGAACTTTTTACGTGCACTACATCACATAAGACCAAAAGAAGTCAGAGCAGCTCAGCGTCACAGAACCGTAGCTGCTAGTTAAAGTCACAACAGAACTATGGAGGCTTACACAGCAAATTCACTCCACCACTCCAGTCAGACTTGCCTTTCCTTCCATTTACCGGTGGACCTTGCGCCTTTTCTTCACTGTCTGCTGCTAGTATAAAGAAAGATGGAGGCTTGTTAAATGTCAACGCTTAAGTTACTGTAAGTCACTTTAACAGGACGCCCATACAGCAAGTTCTTCTGCACAAACATCCGACCACAGATCCACACACAAATACACTATCTGGTACAACATCAATGATTATAGATATATAACGCTGATTTCTGGAAACCCTACAACAGAGGTCTCTTCGACATCAAAGTGATAAAACTGTTTGGTAAGAAAATAAATCACATGATTGATACATTTATTAATACTGTTTATTGTGTTTGGTGTAAGCGTATAAAACTGTGGGCTGTAATTGGCTCGCAGGTCATTTTGTGAACAATAATCTACTGGTTCACTACACTGGCTGACAGTGTTGAGTAATACTCCCACAGAGTCAAAGGACACATGCATGCCACATAAACAGATGGGACAGTAGGAAGTACAAACTGTGGGCATCTCCTTTTTTTGCCAATAGTATCTCCGTTCATTCAGGCTGGTAGTTGAACGTACTGTACATCAACACATACTGTGCAATACCCCTGTCCCAAACAGAAAACTGCTCCCCAGCTCCGGATAATCTTCACTGTAAATAACTGCATTAATATTTCTTCTGCTGAATGGATGATACTGTCATTTAGACACACCTGAATGACCAGTGTGAGTTTCAGGTGGCCCACACTCCTCCCTTGTCCCCTCTTAGTGGTTGCCACATATAGAGAAATAAATTAAAACGGTTATTAAGTGTGAATTGTAGCGAGTAAGATGATGTATGAGTAAGATTCACCCACATTTTTCCTCCTCTTTGTCACCAGCAAAGAACCATAATATAGATCCAGGTTATACACAGCTTCATGCACACACACTCACCTTTACACACACATTTTGACTATGTAAACTAAGTTCCACACGGTTCGGTTGGAACTACTCCAACGCAAGGTCAGATCAATACCCACACATCCCATGCCCACCCACATCCTAAGCATGAAAGAAAGAAAGAAAGAAAGAAAGAAAGAAAGAAAGAAAGAAAGAAAGAAAGAAAGAAAGAAAGAAAGAAAGAAAGAAAGAAAGAATAATAGAAGAAGCCATAAATAATGAGGCACAAATTAGTGACAAAAGGCCCAAACTGAGGGCTTCAGAGTGATCGAAAGATGGCACCCGCACAGAAAAAGGGTGGAACTGAGAGAAAGAGAAAAAGTTGAATAGAGAGAGTGTGATGCTGGCTTGAAAGGGAAAGCCCTTATGAGCGCTGACAGTGATGAAACAGCTGTGTGACTTCTATGACAAGTTCTCCACAAGTCCACAAGCTCCCACCCCCCATTTCTCTCCACAGCTTTTTTCAGCCGTTCCTCACAGCGACTCCCAGGCTACAACAGTCTGCCGTCTAAAACCAAAAGTAAAATAATCACTGAACTCATCACAGTGCACGTCTCAATTTTTCCAGCATCACAAAAAATCTGCTAAAGGAGTGCTGAGGAACAACAACTTTCCATCGCTTTGCAATCATTTAAGCTTCTGTGATTAGTCCACGTCTGTTTCGCTCTCACAGAGCATCACATTATTTGGGTGCAGTATCTCAGCAGTCCAAATAGTTCAAAGAAATCAGTCATTCGCAAACAAATATCTGGAGTTAAAAGCAAAGCAAATACACAAGAAGGCTAACAGGAACACGACAATGGTACAAGTAATAGGATCCAGACACAACTACAGGGATTTATGACCGGATGACACAGAGCAACACAACAATACATTAAACACAACTGCAACAGAGGGCGGGTTCAGGGAGCAATCATCATGTCTAGCCTCCGCTGAACCCGGCCGCCCGCCATTGCAGACAGGGTTTGGCCTTCAGAGGGAGGTGCAGCTCGACCAGCACTCCCATGTCTGAAAGACTAAACCCACATATTCAGGTACAGACCTTCACAAGGCTCTGTTCCTTTGTCTCCATCTTCTGAGAGAGAAATGGAAAAGGAACCGAGTAGAAATGTTATGGAGGAAGAGCAAAAGTAAAAAAATAAATAAATAAATAAAAAAAGCCATCTTCATACAAATGAGATCTAAAGCTACTAAACAATTCATCATAAACTTTCATTGTCACTCAGCAGCCGCTATAAACCAAAAATGCTTCCTGAGTCCCAAACAGTTGAGTCAACAAACAAAACATCTTAAAATACCAACCAGTACACATACATTCAGGTTTATCCGAGCAGTATGAAAAGGAAACGTCCAGGTGACTTACTTCTGTCCTTTCCTGTGGGTGGAAGCTGTGGGAGTTGTCGCCCTCGTCTACTGGACATGGGTGTACTAGTGGGACTGGTTTGGACTGATCCACTTCGAGGATGCGCCCTACATAACAGAAAGCAGTGGATTTTACATGTGGTGTTTAGGAAAACCAAACAGTGACGGTCAATACAGGGCCAGGGCCCGTTGCACTCACACCACTGTTACTGTGTGAGACATTTTCAGCTAATGAACTAATGAGTGAAGTTTGTTTCATCTCACACATCTTTGTAATCACCACAAATAAAGGCAATGTACTACAGAGAAAAACCAAAACATGATTTAAAGCACTTATTAAGAGTCAGTAAGGAATTAACAGCTACAGTCTATAGATAATCAGTGATAAAAACTGTTGAAGTGGGAGATCTCAGGAAACTTTTACAAGGTGATTTATATCTCCGTGTATAAAATCACTGCATAAATCAATGACATTTGGCACATGGCATGGAGGTGGAGGGTTACATCAACTGTAGGGAACTGAGCTGCAATAAAAGATGCCAGGTGTGAATCGCATGTACAGTCAACTCATCAAGCTGCAGGGAGAAAAGAGTTCAATGCGGAAACTGCAAAGCAGTGCGACCATGCGTTCAGACTATCCCCAGAAGGGCTTGAACTCAAAAGGAAACAAATAAAATATTTGAAAAACCAAACAAAAAAACAAACAGAATGCCATCACAGAATAAACAGCATCAGTTGATGTTAGTGATGAAATCAAAGCAAAATGTTGGGCCATCACTGCTATACTCACACACATGTATGAGCAGTGTGGTCTGATCCAAAAAAAACAAACTAAACCCAGTCAGCAAGTTATCCACGGTGTCAGGATCGTTGCCTGGGATACGTGTGGAGAAAACGGAGCACATCCAGCAGTGCTTACAGGGACAAAACAGAAAGTGGCTGGGTGGGTGGGGACGGGGGTTGTTGGGAGGGAGCAGTTAATGGGGTGAGAGCAGGTGAGGTGAGGCAGGGTAGCAGGCTATTGGGTGTGGTTTTCTTTGGTGTGTGTGTGTGTGTGTTAGTCAGACACAGGCTGGGTGGGAACTCATGGGACTGAGTCCGTTTGGGTTGTGTTAGCATTATAAGGGTTTAGCTGCACAATCATTTAACAGAAGTGGAGCAAGTCTGGAGGCTGAAATAATTTTCTGGATTGATTTAATTGTCAGATTGTTGGTAAAAGAACAGAACAGAAACAGAAAACCAGAGGTCACAACATTAAGGAGCAAACCTGTGGACAGTGGCCGTGCCCTAAGCCTGTGCTTATGAATTATAAGCAAGGAGCCACTTTATTAAAACAGAAACCAAGTTCCAGGCCTGTGTGCTGCATATTCACTGCAAGCTCAGTAACAGCTATTATAAACAAAATAGGCTTTATTTGTATTTGAATATTCTTTTGGCTTATTAAGCAAATGTTTGAATTATTTCCTCCTCCAGTGTAGCTGTTACTCAAAGAAATGACTGTGCAACTAAAACTGCAGTCTGCTGTTATGGATGGCTAGGCTCTCCAGTCTGGGTCACACCTCGTCATGGCAGGTGAGGGGGGTGCAGACCTCCCAGATGGCAGAGATGGCATCGACCTCATGAGCGAAGAGTCGTGGGGGCGTTCAGTAGAGCGCGAGCGGGATGAAAGGCGCTCTATAGTGGGCCGCTGGTCTGCAGAACGGGACCTGCTGTGATACTCGTGTCTATCCATGGCTCCGTGGTTCCTACAGAGGTTGTTGAGAGACAGGTAGGCACTCAGTGGGACTCCAGGAGGTCTGGGACATTATGGCTGGCAGGATGGAGAGTATGAAGGACAAAGAGTCACACCCTCAAAACTCCAAGGTATGTGTGTGTAAGGATCAATGTTTTTCCCTGGCATTAAATATCAGCCACATAGATGTCACATTTGATTTAATTTGTGAGAAATTCACTTGAACAAGAAAAAGTATGTCTCTTGAAAAAAGCAGACAACACTTGTATTGAAATCTTAATCAAGTGCAGAACTGCATGATCATCAGTTAAAGAGCATCTCAAGCCTCTTAGGTTTCCTCAGCTTTTCTGTAGACTCTGCATGTAACAGTAAAACTTTGCCAGTTATTTTCCAGCTAAGTGAGAATTTCTGTGTGTTTGAAGAGGAATGTGAGGAAAAGGTGATGTGCATTTTTGGGTTGCTATTGGATTGTAGTCTCTGTTTTCTGAAAAATGCCCTTCAGTTAAGGTTTTGGCACTGTAGAGATTGGGGCAAATCTTGATGACCTGTAGAGCTGGAGGAGAAGAAGCAGGAGAAGTTTCTATAACAATAAAAATGGCATGTGGAAAATTAAAAAAGGGGAACATTATCAAGACAACACAAATTATTCAGCTCTTGAAGACAGGAAGTTTGCAAGTGAAGGGAATTAAGGCATGCACATTGTTTGATGCTTTGCATTTGACTTACCATCTCAGAGTTTTTTATTTACTTTTCTTTGTTATTTACTCTTTTCATGATCCAACATCAAACTAAACCAGTTGGAGCTTATTGATCAAACTTAAGTTTTTAGAGGCAAATCAACTCCAAAAAAGAGAAAAACTTATCAAGAGGAAATAAGAAATGAAAGAAGCTGAACACAGGAAAGAAATAATTCCTTTTCTCCAGACATGTTAAAACCTTTTACTCTTTGTTGCCTTTTGTTGTATGAAAGGTTGTCCAGTAGAGGAGATGTCCATCTTGAACAAACAATAATAATAAAAATGTTTAAAAAATCTTCACAAAGGCTCAAATGACCTACAGTCCTTGTAAGTCGTCAACCTCATAATTTCCACATTCCATCAATAAAGTTGTAACAAACAAGGATGAAGATGATGTCCGTTAAACATAAAGTCTAAATTTTTTTTTAACAGCTGCGTCAAACGTATTTGAATCTTTGGAAATGGGGCATTTATGTTGATTTTCACCAGATGCCAGTAATTTAAAACATTAGTTTACTTGTGTAAGGAGAATTTACTGTTTTCCTGCTAACATGAATGCTTTGTCCCGGACAAAGTACACTGTGGAGCAAGGCACTTAACCTCAACTATGAGCCTTGACATGAGGCCAAAACTCTTTTCAAGAGTTTTTTTTCCTTCCATCCCCTAAATTATTTTCAGTTCAATTTGTTGGACGCGCACAGATGCAAAAAATCTATACAATGTACAAGGGGAATAAAGAATACAAATCCGGATTTCATTTTAATGTTATATATGCCACTACATCTGGGCTTGATTCTAAAATTTTAAAATCTGTAGACTTACACAAAAACAAAATTAGGATTTTTGTGTGAGCACCTCCAGATGTGATGGAAGTGTGCTTAGTGGACAGCATCTGTAAAGCAACTAAGAGCATCTAGGTGAAATTTTAGATGGTCAATATTCAGCAAAAGGACGTTATCAATTAAGCTGAGTGGCAGGACAACAGATCTGAACACCTAGCTGCTGAGAGGAGAATCTGTGCGTGCTGGTACAGCTACCAAAAAACAATACAGAAGACAAAGACATAAATATTTCAGCACAACTAATTATAGTATTCGTTGCTAGAGATTTACAACCTCACAGCGTAGTTATGACTGGCCTGTTACTTACATTAACAGAAACCATCGTATGTAACCAAGTAAAGAATTAAGACAAACCAGAATTATTTTTGTGCCAGAAAATACCTGATCTTTTTTTCAGATGTATAGTAAAGCCACATTTATGAATGGGATTTGTATGTAAAACAGAAACAAATAATACAATTTTAAGATCTCAGTCACACTGCATACATTTATGCTTAAAGATATGGAATTAATCAATGTAAAATAAATTAAAAATGTAAAAAACTTGCCCTTTAATCCTGTGTTGTAGCTAATGACACGTATTATAGGGGACCTTATCAGATGCATTTGTGGCTCTGCCAGTTTAGACTTAAAGAAAGGGAGAAAAAGAGCAGATGGCCCTATATAACAGCGATCTAGGCCATAGGTTGAACCTGATGTCCAGACAAAGTGGACGTCAGGGAAAGTTTGTGACATTGTAGTAACATCAGTCTTAAGATTCATCACTTTTTCCTCCTGGAGAATAGACAAGTGGCTCAAACTTCTTGTTCTTTTTGTCTCAAAGCCAGATGGCAGAAGGAAGGAGACTGAAGCTATTTTCAGCATTTCTGTCGAGGGGCAGGTGATGTGAATTCTTTCTTGTTATTGGTGCAGTGGGACGCTGCCATGAGCCTTGAAAATAGATGGTTGTCAGCAGGCCTTTCTTTCTATGGATGCATTAAACAGCACAGCAGCTTATTTTGACCAGACAAAAGACGCTAAGGGGCAAACATAGAATTTATAGTTCATATGCAGCCCGGAGTAATATGCATAAAAATCCTTACAATGAACAAGTAAAAAGCAGCTTTCAGTAGCATGTAAAAAAGAAATAATACTAATAATTAGACATCAATGGTTATCAAAACACTATTGGAATAATGTGCATGTGTAGATAAACAACATCAACAAAGGGACAGTCAAGTGCTTGGCAGCACTTTACTCCGTGAACAGTATACAAACAGCTGACATCAGCAACACAGATACTGTAGCTCTGAGTCTCAACATACAGAGGCAGTTGTGTACCGGCAGGTTACATCTACACAACTTCAGAGCTGTGATGACCTCAGGACAAAAACCGATATCGGGTGGATATCATTTTTCTGTCATCACAAGAATGGTCACGGAGAAATTAAAGACGAAACGAAGGACACCTTCAGAAGACCACAAGATGGCAGATGCACAAATGCTACAGCAGTGCATTTCAATACCTCTCATAATCATAGTCGGAGGAGTAGGTGCCCTCTGAATGGGCACGGGTCATCTTAGTGGAACGCAGTAACCTGACTGCTTCCTCTCTGCAGATTGGATACACACGATGGTTGCGGCTGGCAAAAAAATATCAGAGCTGGTCAGCATTTAATTGTTTTCACCACAAGAGGAGGCAGTATCAAAAAGACCTGCAAAGGAAGCGGGAACAAATTTCTGGATTTCTACCATCCATTAGCTAAAAGTTCATAAGAGGAGCCTGAAATACTGATGTGTCCCCATGTTTGATGTAAAAACCCCCTCTGCAAAACTTCACAAATGTAAAGCACCTATCAGTTTACAGGAAGCCTATCCAGTCTTTAAGTGGAGAAAATGTCAAATCAAAAGGCAGGTTTATTTGTCGAGGGCTTTCATTTGAACACATGATAAATAAGCAAACGAAGAGAGAAAAAGGTGAAAAAGAGGTGGTGAAAGGCTACAGTGTTGAATGTGGTAAGTTCAACATGCTGCACTCGTGAAAAGTGATGTGCTGTGACAATATATATTCATTCTTCTGCAGAATAAATTATATATATGTCTATCTATGTTTATCTATGTATAGATATATATGCTGACACATCACGGTGTCATGTGCCATGTGTTCAACACCTGAATGGAAGCTTTCCTCCACAGCAGTATACATAAGTGGGTTGTGACACGGGGCTGTTGGGCTGGAAAGTGGAAATGCAGAGATGAGGCTTCATGCAAACTCAGGTAAAAGTCTACCTGGAGTCCATTAGAGGATCATCAATGGGTTGAGTATGTCTGGTTCGAGGTAGGGTGAGAAAATGGCTGCAGACACATGGAGGGAGGAAAAAAGACAGAGATGGTTCTGAGATGGAAGAAGTAAAGGGAGAGGAAAGCAGATAGAGAGAAGGGGAAGATCGGGGACTGATAGACAGATGGAGACTTGAGAGGTGAGGAAACCGAGCGAGCGGAAGATTTCTCAAAGAAACAGGATACAAAAAGTTTGAAAGAGCTCAAAGGGAAGGTTCATGTAATGTTTTCAAAGAGGAATACAAGTCAGGAAAAAGATAATAGCTAGTTGAAGAAGGAAGATTCCATCGCAGTTTTGCCATGGAGTAGTACAAGCTGCCAAACTCACCTGGTGTCCCCTCTGATTACATAACTTCAGATAAAGATTTTACATTGATGAATTTGTCTTTTAAAAACAAAACTTCAAGAAAATGAAAAGGTAAAAAAAAACAGTAAATGGTAAAAGGTAAAAGTGTTAAACACTGTAAACAAAATGAAGCCTCACAAAAAGCTGTAAAGTTCCAAATGGGGATTTTTATATTAAGGGAGGTGTTCTGGGATAAGGCCAGCTTCACTGTATCTCATTTCCTGTGTCTTTTTCAACGGTTTTCAATAAATAACCAGATATTGTTAATTAAAGCAGATGAAATACACTCAAGTGAGTAGTGTCCCAGACAATTTAGATAAGTGCATATTCTGCATCTGACACTGATTTAAGCTGAGCCTCAGAAATATCAAATAAAGTTAATTGGACAGAGGGAAAGTGGCTGTGGCCTGGCAGTGCCAAGGCTATGATTGGACTCTTAGAGCAACATTTTCCAACCCTCAGAGAAAATAAGTGCTGATGTAGGATAACTGACCACTTCCCCTTCACCACCTCTTCCATAAAGATAGCAAAATACAAGTCAATACTTCATACTTTACTCCGCATTAATAGCATTGGCTCTGAATGTTTTCTGCATAATTTCAGTCAACTGATTTTAAAATGAAAAAAAAAAAAGATTTTAGTATTTCTTGTCAGGCGGAGCTGTTTTACCAGAAACAACTCTGAAGAGACAACTTACAGTAACTATCTCTAAGAGTCATACTTCCATTTTTTATGATACGCAGTCTTCTAAGGAAATTTGGATTAGAAAGAGGTAAAGAAAATGAGTTTCAACAAAGGAATCCGCATCCCTGTATGAGATTTCAGGAAGGGGAGAAAGCTGCTCTGTTGGCACATCAGAAAGAAAAAAACACTCAAATATGGTCAGCATACAGAGTTCAAGGCCTCAACCGTTTCTATAGCATCACTTCAGCTCACACTTCTGTTCAGTGTCTGCTCCCCCTGCATAAGTATGATTTTATTGTGCACAAGCATAAGCATTGCGTGTCAGGTGAGACACACTGTGGAGCTCCCCTCATGTAAAGGAGCTGTATTGAGAGGGCCTAAGTTGTGGTAGACATGAACTGGATCACCTGACTGTTCAGCTTTAACAGGAGCCTGAGACATGATGCAAACTGAAGTGATTGTATATTACAGAGTATAAGCAACAGCAGAGTAAAATTTCAAAATAAACCAAATCTTGACAACTTTCATGACTCTTATATGGACAAGACCGCAACAAACACCCTCAGAAAACCACGAGCATCCAGATGTGCATCCCACATGTACACTGAAGTTACCTGGAGGGCGGTGGGACGCTGGGAGAGCGCGACCGTGCTCGGGTAATATCAGCTGAACGAGAGCAGTGGTTAGACGACATGACCTGTTCTGGGACGGACAACGTGGAGCTCTGGAAGTCTCTTCCATTTGGCCGATAGTCTGGGAAAACAAGCATGGATGAAGACAGGGAGACAGACGGAGTGACAAGATTGGCAGGGAGAGGATGTTAGATCATTTCTCACACACCTTTTTCCAGGGTATTTGACTCATAAATCTCTTATTCTTCTTAATCAAACAAACAACTTTACATGATGAGATCCAGTTTCACCACATGCCAAGTTGCTTGCTTATTGTTTTCAAGTTCTTTGTATTGCTTTGTGTTGCATTGTGAAATACTTTGTTTTTTTTTAATGAAAGGTGTTGAATGAATAAGCATGTTCTTACTTATATGCTGTAAAAAGTTGAACAAAAAAGACTAAACTTTCTAAAACCTAAAGTGAAGGCAATTCTGCACAGGTGATCGGTTTTTTATATTCAATATGCTGAGTGTTTGTATTCCAAAAATGAGAGGTAGCTTTTAATAAAAGCGCAAATCATCTGCTATGTTAACATTGTGCATTAAACATGAAAATAGCCTTAAAAAATCTAAAAAACTATAATGAATTTCTCTGCTAGACTGATTAGTTCATTCAACTTGAAAGAGTTCATTAACCGATAATCAGACGTGGCTAGCAGCCATGGTTAAGGTCAATGCTTAGCACTTTTAAAATTGATTCATATTCAATAGAGTGTGCAGCACATTTAAATAAGTTAAAGAAAAACCTGAATCAAAAGTTAAAAAACCAGGAAAGGCAGGAAAAACTGGAGGAAATGAGGAAGAATTGTTCATTAGTAATTTGATTTTTTTTTTGTTATAAGATAAATTATATATCTCGATTACAACTGGATGCAAATTCTTAAACTGTAGATTGTTAAATCATCTGTTTTATTTTTCTACTCTTTAATTTGATTAATGGAAACTTAAAACAATAACCAAATATCAATATCTCAGCTTCTTCATGATTCATATGGACTCAACAAGGAAAACATTCTGTCATTTCTGAACAGCAGTCTACAGCCTCCTGCAGCAGTAGCAATCAGCTACCATACAGAGCCAAATTAAATCTTTTCTTCCTCCTGACATTCTGCTTCACGCATGACTACAGCCTGCCTGTTAAGCACATATAAAGAGGAACGCCTTTGCTGACAATTAATAGGATTTTATAAGAAGAATCGCGTGCATCGGTGCAGAAGTAGGGAACAGGGCCGAGGGTTAAATTGATATTGACCAGGCAGAATATTAAAAAACTAAAAAGTAAGAATAAATCTAAACAAACTTGGTTATTTCAGCTTCTATTTTGTAAGATAAAACAAAAAAACATTTTTCTGCCCATGCGAAAGTGAAAGTATGAGAGCAGATTCATGCAAACGCTGCAGGATAAGTTGTTTTAGAGCCTGAGTAAAGCAGGGGGTGAAGGCAAGGCTGAGCAGAGGGGTATTCCCCTCACTGTGAATGAAGTGAGGGGAGACTATCATCGGGATGCAGAGAGGTGCTGATGAGAATACTAAATAGGCTGGAGATTTCCCTCCCCTACAGTAGCCCAGGCCTAGACTTTTCCTGCTTCTACCTGTGTGTCTGTGTGACTGCTGCTAATTCATCCTCCTCTCTTTTCAGTGTATTCTTATTCTTTCTCTTTTCTGTCGCCTACATTTGCTTGTAAGGAAATGAAACATTACCACATGCTCAACTAACAGGCAGCCCCTTCCATCAGGCAATTTATCAAAAGCTTTCCTGCAAACAAGAATATTCACTGCCGATGAGCCCGGCCGAGCAGTCGCTAACACTTACAACCTTTCCACTTCAGCATCATTTTCTTCACACTTATTATTTTTAGATTTAAACATTTGAAGTACTTTTCAGTGTATCAGATTTTGTCTGTGTGAGTCTGGCTGGTATCCGTTTCTGATGTGCAGCATGGGCGTGCTGCTGGAGCCTTGGCTGAACACCAGCTAGCAGAAAAGAGCGAGAGGAGTGTTCACTGCTCTTTCACTCTGCTCCTGCCATAGAGCTGCAAAATTTCTTCCTTCAAACAGGGTGTGTGATTGTGTTTGTGTGCCGTGCAGGCCTGTGGAGCATGTGACTGATGATGTCTATGTGAAATTAGCTGTGTTCATCATTCAAAATGCTAAATCAGCATAGCAACACATTAAACAGCCCATTTACTTACTCTCATTGTTTTGATTTCTAACTTGATTCACTTGAATTCCAAATCAGGTCATTCATATGTATAACAAGGAGAATGCAAGTTAATGTGAACTCAGTTTTGTTTATTACCTGTTATAACCCCAACACCGTCTTCACAATCGTAGTCTGATATCTCGCTGTCACTTATCCGCTGGGATCCTGGGAGTTAAAGAAACAAGAAAGAAGGTGGGGGAATAGAAAATAATGAGAGGCAGGACTGGAGACTATTTTTGTCCTCTGCTCCATGCATTTACCCTGCTTGACATGTTACGCCTCAGTTTTATCGGTTCTGACTGAAACAAACTAATGCAGTGTTTTACTCGTCAGCTTCTACAGAAACAGCAGATGTTTCCTCATCTAAACTGTGGCACTTTCAATCATTCAGCGTATGTACAAGGGAGGGGATGGGAGCAGTGCTATGGCTATATAGCTCTTTCTTCATCACCCCCAATAGCCTTATCACCCCACCACCATCTCCGTCCACCCAGCCCTATCCCACCACCTTCAGCATTCAGTCAGCCTAAATCAAATGGACACGTGTGCTTTTTCAGAAATAACAAGTGCTGCACTCTGGCAGTGCCACTCCCAATCTTTCATCTCAGCTGGCGGAGAACTTTTACAGCTGTCAGCTCTTTCACCTCTCACTAATACAGACGCTCAGAAATTTGTCTTGGTGCGGAGCGAGCAAGCCTAAATTGTCATAAGAAGCAGTGCGGGGAACCACTTTGGTGGATCACACAGTTTGAGACAGCCATCCAATGTAACAGTGGAGTCATACGAGTTTGTTTATAGAGCAACTTATGCACCATGAAAAGATAATAATAATGATAATAAGAAGAAGAAGAAGAAGAACAAGAAGAAGAACAAGAAGAACAAGAAAAAGAAGAAGAAGAACAAGAAGAACAAGAACACGAACAAGAATAAGAAGAACAAGAAGAAGAACAAGAACAAAAAGAAAAAGAAGGAGAATGATAACAATGATGATGATTATAACAATCATTATAATGCATTTGTATTGTATTTATTTTGTAAGTAAATCAAATACAAGCTGCATGGTTTGCTTGACTCTGGTATCTCCTATGACTGTCAGACTACACAGGCAGCTCGCAGACATAACAGAAGAGGTAAACCAGGAGGGTAGAAGTGCTTGTTATCTACACATTAGACAATCCCGGACAAACAACTGACAAGGAGTGTCTTTCTATCAGGGACATTGGCTGGATGTGAGTATCCGTCTATGATGTCTTTCGAAAGTGTCTCTCTGACTTTTTCTATTATTTTCTATCCTTTCTTAATAGTTTATAAATTACAAGAGAAAACCATACCACACTGGCAGACAATAGAAGAGTAAAACCACACTTCTGTAAACTAAATTAAATTAAATTAAATTGTAATTTAATTTAATTTAATTTAATTTAATTTAATTTAATTTAATTTTATTTTATTTAATTTTATTTAATTTAATTTAAACTTAACATTCTGAATTATTGTATTCAATATATTACTTATATAATGTGTTATCATTTATAATATATTTTAAAATATATTTTGGCAAATTATTCTTCTGCAGCGTTTTTAAAAGACACATCATGGAAACACAAACAGAGGCAAAGTAAAATGGGCAAAAAGGGTGTAAACAGTGTTTTATATCATCATAAAAGGGAAAAACATCACACTGGGTCAATAACAGACAATCTACATCACCAGGGAGAAATAAGTGGTCAAGTGATGCCAGTTCAGACTGGAAGATAGCTTTGGTTATTTCCACTCTAAGATGAAGGCCAAGCACAGTTTCTGAGGAGATGGTTGTGGGGTGCAGGGTGGGACTATAGGATATTTTATAGGCGAATACACAGAGGGGAAGAGAAGACTGTGTCCTATATCTTTGTTTCTCTGGTGGGTTCATATGTCTGCTACCCTGAGTGGATTCCAAACCAGTGTGGTAAAATTTACTGTGCATCAGCTCCCCACACTGGAATCCATATAAGGTAGCAGAAGCATGCGCTGGAGGTGGAGAGTAAGAGCACAAGGATATTTGTAGAGGACAGAAGGACACTCAGATGCTTCACAGAGCAGCAAAGCCTGGCAGTGTAGAGGCCTTTACCTGAGTTGTAAGAATATGATTCTCTGTCTGTAAAGCAGGAGAAGGTTGATGTGACATGGATAACAACAAAAGAAAAAATGCATTATCTGTCAAAGCTTCATTAAAACCAAAGCATGAACAGAACAGCCGTGGGCTAAATGAAAAGCAAACTGACCGGAGCTACTGTGCATGTGCTTTTTAGTTTGTAACACAAACATCTGCACAACTGGAAAACTGCAAACAACTTGCTCATCTTGGGGCTGAACACACTCCTCTGTTAAGTGGCATTACTTTCTTTACAAAAAAACCCCAAAAAGTATGTACAGATAATGGCACTTACTCTGCAGCCGCCGCGTTGGACTCTCTCCATGCAGCTGCCTGCGCTGTGCATTTGGGGAGGCACGTGGTAGTGGGATGGAGGAAACGTTGTGTGTTTGTAGCTTGTACCAGTGAGGCTCATCGTCCAGGAGAGCCGTCTCCAGCTCGATGAGGATCTGGGAGATGAAGAAGGCAGCAGTAAGGTCACTTTCCAAAACGAACAAGTAACAAAAGAGAAAAAAACAGCAACAAAACCCAAAAAACAAAGATGTGCTCAATACTTTGGTTTGAAAGCCCCTCAGTGTTCGAATTATACAGACCTCTGCCACTCTATCCATGGACCTCTCAGAAAGAATGCAAATCCAAAACAAACCCTGTCTGTTCATATAAACTTTTCATCAGAAGTGAGTACAGTCTTATAAAGTGCCACTAAATCTTAGATCTTTCATAATTTGCCCCCTCCCCCCAATAACTGCACTGCATTTGCAAATTAAGGAGCAAAACATTTCTTCTGAAATACCAAAAATAAAAACTCTGACACCATTTTAAACATGAAAATGTTCAAATATAAAATCCCAGAAAAAGTGCAATACACCTGTGATTCCTGACACGCCTGTAAAATGTGGAATTCAATTTAGTTCAATTCAACTTCGTCTCGAGGCGCTTCACAGACAATCAGTTTGAGCCAATCTGATTGTCATACATTCATATAAAAGAGCCAATTAATAACAAATAGCTGATAGAAGGAAACAAGCAGGCTTCACTGAATCTAGTCTTCGATCTAAAGAACAGTATAAACGAGTACCTTTGTAAATCTCAATAACATGAAAAACATGATAGAATAGTTTTACAGTCTCTGCATCATGGCTCCATATGAAAGAACAAAAAGTCTGATTGAAGTCTAAAGCAGTGACCACAAATAACATATAAGGAGCAGGGGATTTTTCTTTAAAGAGCCATTGTATTAGTGATTAGGTGTAGCAACCCCTTGCAGTCTAGCTCTGAAAAACAGAAGTTCAGTGAACTTGGAACTACGGTAGAGAAGCAGAATGCCTCAAGCAAAAAGAAAATATTATATATTTACCAAAAACTAGGTATCTACTAAAGAAACTACAGAAAATCTGGAACTGATTCTTAGTAATAAACAGTAATAAAAGCATGCATACTTCTTTGGATACTTTTCTGGCCTTTTTACATTAGATTTCTCTTGAAAGAAATATGACTTTAATAGCTTATGTTTACATTTATTAAATTAATTGAACATATAAAATACATGAATTAAAATTCCAAAATTAGCCTGTTTTTTATAAGTACACTTAGATTTTAAAAACCAATTTGTATATCAGCTACAGCAGACAGAGGCTCCAGTAAATCAACAATCTTAATTTTTATTATGGGATTGTTGTTTTGCTTGACATGTTAAGAAAATACCAGACTCTCAAATATCAAAATAAAGCACTACTATTAGCTTGTTTAAACTGAATCAATGTGCAGTGTACTGATTTATGTTACACAGCTGATAACGATAATTTGTAGAAAGGCAAAAGAAACTCATGGTTTGAATCACCACGTGTTCAACAGTTTAAATAAAGATGATTATAGGTTTGCATGGGAACACTTTTGATTAAACAGTATAACTACAAAGTTGTATTATTTTTTAGGGTGGTTACAACATCTATGCTTCAAAACACAGCAACTCATTTTCAAGATAAAAAAGCGGACCATTCCCTAATCATCCCAAACCCTTACAACTAGACCTAACACAGTTTATAAGCCTTTACAATAATCATGATTACACCTTGCTGTGTATCTGTATTTCTCCTGATCGTGCATCTTCCCTGGATGCTCTCATTTGCATGGCTAGGATGGTAAAATTGTCAAAGAGTAGTGAGATGAAAATTCATCCATTTATTTTAACAGCTGATTTGTGTCACCTCAGACAACCAGAGCTATCTTCAGAGTGACATTTTGTAATGAGAGATGATGACCCATGGCAACACCTGCCCAACCTTTGGCTTGCATTCTCACATTATGATCTCTCAGCTGCATCGTTAGCTGCTGATGCTTAGCCAGTTGCATTTTTATTATGATTTTGTATGGTGTATAAAATTAACAAATAAAAAAAGATCATTTATTTCAGTCTGCTTTACGCCTTAGGCTTTAAGGGCTTGACCTCATTCATCAAGATAAGCTGATATACTCTGAGATAGTGTCCCTGATGAGACAGGGTTTGATTTTCTTACCTCTCCCAGGAATTCGCTCTCCTCTTCCCTGACCCTGGCTTGATCCCAGAGTGTGATCTCCAGCATGCGCTCTCGAAACTCCCGCCGGTGCACGGGTGAATACATAAAGGTCTGATTCCATTTGGGCTCTAAGGATTTCTTTACTGTTTTTGTTCTCCTCTTGCTTTTGTCGCTGGAGGAACAATAATTCAAACTGTTTTTATTTACAACCATGATAGGGAAGAGCCACGAATACAACAGATCAATAACACATCACAGCACAGCATACAGCACCAAAACATGCTGATCACGGGTGGGACATGACACAATACTGCAATACATCTTTAAGAATAACTTAAAAACTCATATAATGATAAAAGTAATAATAATAATAATAATAATAAATATAATAATAATAATAATAATATTAAATGACTCATGAAAAATTAATTAAGATACTAATCCAGATCTAAATCCCTAAT
>JAVQJG010293878.1:0-11882 GCA_036024015.1 Craterocephalus amniculus | reverse complement strand
TTTTCTAGTCACAGACCACTCAAAGCGCTTTACATGACGAATCTCATTCACCCATTCATACCCATTCACACAGCACCTATATTGGAACATACTGGGTGCTTTGGGAGCTAACATTCACCCACATTCATACACCTGATAGGCACATCGGGAGGCAAGGTAGGGTTCAGTGTCTTGCCCAAGGACACTTCGACATTTGGACATGGAATCGAACTGCCGACCTCCTGTATTAGTCCTGTATTAGTAGCTATCCACTGAGCTACAGCCGCCCCTACTGTAGGCAGAGAATGCACAGAAAGCCTGCCGCGGCTTCCATAGCATCTTGAACGCGCATCCTGGAAATACAATATAAGCTATGGTTTAGGCTCTAAAAATGTACTAAATGATATCGTTCCCAGTAAATTATGGACCCTACCTACTCAGGTCACTTTGTTTACATTGGACGAGCAGTATGGAAGAATATTGCCAAGTTTTTGTGGACTTTTATGAACCTTTTTGCTCAGACGCCGTTCAACATCACTGTAATGTAATTGATGGAGAGCAGAAACCACCCCACATCTCTGGCTGCATGATAAATATCAAAAAGTGTTCCAGAGTGTTAATAAGCATTAGGGTGAGTAGAAAATGCAAGCACATCATTCTGAGCGTGAAGTTTTCCTTTAATAATAGGGAGACTTTTACGATTAAAGTAATTATTCCTCCAGATGATGATCTCCCACACCCCTCCCTCCAACCTGTGTGCGGATCAGAAATGTCTGATGGTGGGAGCTGACCTGCTAAGCGGTCCGGGATGTAAACTGGACTGGGACTGGACAGGATGGCTGGCAGCGTCATACTCTGAGGGGCGGGAGTGTTGGGTTTGCTGTTGTCCTGACTTTGAGCCTTGTCAGTCTGCATGCAGCTGTCTCTGCTCCCCGTCTTCGAGTGGCCTGCAGTCATCGGAGTGGAAGATAGTACGGGAGAGGGGGATGATGAGATTGATTCTGTCCTCAAGGACTCTGTGCGACACTCTGGACCCAGCAGAACCCCTGAAAAACCATAAAAACAGGTTTTCTTTCAAAAGCAATGCAGTGCAGCAGGAAACTTCCAAAACCTTGATGACTGTTGCCGTCTTAGACAGACTTTGGTCACTGTACTCTCTTTGGCAAATCTAAAAGTGAATTCTGTTGTGAAAAGTGTCTTCTATCAGTTACGAACTCTCCATAAGCTCAAGCCGTACCTGCCCAAACACGACCTTGAAAAGGTAGTCCATCTGCTGTTCATGTCACGCCTGGACAACTGCAACTCCGTCTACCAAGGTCTAAAGAAGCACTTCCTCCACCGTCTTCAGGTAGCCCAAAATGCCACGGCTCGCATGCTTACAGGTGTACGTCGATGTGTTCACATCTCACCCATTCTGGCTCGGATTGAGTGACTTCCAGTTGCCTTCAGAATTCAATTTAGAAATCCTGATTCTGGTCTTTAAGGCTCTCAATGGCCTCTCACCCCCCTACCTGTCCGAGCTTCTCTCCAGTTATACTCCTCCCAGATCTCTGAGATCTTCCTCTTCACATCTCCTGGACGTCCCCAGGTTTAAATGTGACTCTCAGGGCAGCAGAGCTTTTTCTGTTGCCGCCCCACGACTGTGGAAGGCCCTCCCACTGGACATCAGGGACGCTCGGACCCTGATCAAAAGCTCTCTTTTATCAGGCCTTCCCCTCACACCAACTTCACTCCCCTTTCTCTCTACCCCCATGTTAGTATTTTTTATATCATGCTCTTAGCCTTTTACTATATATAATTACTTTATATAGTTCTTTATCATGGCTGTGTCTTATTATTTTTTTCACCTTTTCCATATAGCTTTTAAACTTTTATTATTTCTTATTTGTTACTTGCATATTTTTTAAATGTACAGCACCTGACGCTCTGAAAGGTTGTTGTTAGTGTGCTTTATAAATAAACTGAACTTGAACTTGAGCTTGAACTAAAAGAGTGATCCATGATAACACCATTATTTATCACATTTTCATATAAAAAACATCACTATGATGATTATGCTGCCAAGAAACCTCTATTTTGACCTGGAAATGATGATGAAACCACTTCCTGTCAAATCAATCAAAGAGCTTAAATTAAGGGCAATGTCCAGTCAGGAGCAGCCAGAGATCAACTGAGCGGGAATTTCTGTGTTGGTTTGAAAAGAAGAACAACAACGGTCCTCTTACACAACATTATGTCTGAATGACGCAGTAATAAAACTGATAGAAACATGACAGATGTCTGAAGACTTAATGATTCACTTTCTCACGTCTAAAAGGTTAGAAGTGACTAAAAAGAACAACTGGTTCTTACCCAGACTGCCCTTCCAGCTGGTGTCCTTGCGTTCTTCAGTGATCGGTGAACTACTTAGTCCGAGGCTGTAAGAAAGCAGCCCTGAACCCCCGGAGCCGGAGTTGGAAATGGACATCAGGGATTTGGAAGGCCTCATGGCGGATGGAGCTTCGGACTTGATGGGCTCTTTCCTGGAACGCTGGTGGAGCACCTTGATCATCGCATCCTTCTCAATAATCTGAGCATGAAGATTCTTTATCCTGGAGTCAAAGGAGTGGAACTGAGCCTTAGTTACTGTTACTGATGGACAGTGAGTACCTAAGACGAAAGTACAACCTCAACTAAAATGTATGTCATATGTCCTTTATATTTCTACGATAGGCCCAAGAAATGACCGACAGAACATCTGAAGGCTTTATTTTGCTTTTTAACAATAATTTCTATCTATGAACGGCATATTAGGAGGTGATATGTCAGTTATAATTTTGTAAATGTGTCCACCAGGGGGCAGAAGACAAGAAACAGATTGGATGAGAGAGCAAAGTTTTCGGTCTCAGACACTGTGTGCATGAAATACAAATTAGGTATTAAAATTAATATTGGGTGTTTTGTACTTTTTTGATTGCAACAGATAGCCTGGCTATCGTGACTTCAATGCCAGCATTAGTCTGGCCAAGACCAACAGGGAAACCGTTTCTCAGAAGGGACGGTTGACCCGCCTCCTTCAAATGTTGCTGTTTGTGATTGGTCGAAACTTAAATCTGATCTGGGATCTAATCTGGAGTTCACCTTTCTTCTACTCTAAAGACACAATTTCATGTTTTTCTTTGCACCAGATATCTTTGCAAATTAGGCTCCATCCCCCCATGGTCATGCATTGGATTAAATGGGTACACAAAACAGATGGTGGATCAAGATCACACAGTCTGCTCTGCTAGCATTAGCTGTTAGCCTGCCAGCTAGTAGTCCATCCTCTACTGTACATCTATTCAAGCACATCTTTTGTGGCCTGCTGGTGATCCATGACTTCACTTCCTTAGATCTGCCTCTTTTCAGATGTGCAGTCCTCTGTGGCTTTACCATAAGAGATAATAGACAGTAAATAACCTGACAGATCAGACTTTAAAATGACTTGTATTTCCCTTGTATGCAGCTGCTGGGCTACAGAGTTCTTCTTTTAGCTACAGTTTTATTAAAAGTCATGAACTTAAGTGGCCCAGGCTGTTAAAAAAGTAATAAGACCACTCAGAACTTGCGCCATAATTCCTCCATCTTACCATCATATCATATCATATCATATCATATCATATCATATCATATCATATCATATCATATCATATCATATCATATCATATATCATATCATATCATATCATATCATATCATATCATATCATATCATTTCATATCATATAATATCGTATCTTTTAACATTTTTCCTACTGTCACAGCTGTCCGGTGCATTCAATGACCAGCTGGAAATGTGAATTTCCAAATAACAATAGATCAGTGAGATTATCTTGTTGGGGTATAAATAATTGTCCTGGTAGAACATCATCTCATGTTCAGCAAACTGTATAATGACTGGGAGCGTTTCAGTGTCCCATCTCCAAGGCTCATGAGTGCAGCATCATGATGTGCAGGTACAGATGGAGGAGGCTGGTAAATGTGAACATCTGACTGACTGACACGTACCTGCTCTCCATGTCCAGGCAGCGCCGGTTGGCCATCAGGATCTCCTCTTCTTCCTTCTGAATCCGAGCCTCCACTGAGGTGTCGTAGCTGCTGCTGGGGGAGTGGCTGATCCCGGCTGCAGATGTATCCCTGCGGTACATGGGTCAAAGAAAAGGTCAGACGATCCCCTGATGACTGAATGACTGTGACAGTCTTTGCTTTTTGTTTTTTTCATTGTTTTTTGGTCTATGTAGAGACAATACGAATACGACTCTTCAGGCCTCGACTCGTAAATGGCATCCCCATAATGCAATAAACAGTCCTGCAGAACTGCTGAGTCCACATGCAGGGCATCTGCAATGGAGATTACATACAAGGTGATCACGGTCATTAGTCTGCTGTCACTTTGAGCCCTGTACAGCATTTTAAAAGAAAAATCTTACTGGGACAGATGTTGACTGTAAGACAGACAGTCCATGGGCCAGACCAGATTTTGGTACCACTCAAGGTGTGCAAAATATAGTGATACTTTTTGAAGAGGTACATGTCGACAGATGAAATTTTGGTAACCCGTATTTTGGTATGATAACCCGTCCTAAGTGCTAGCTTTGTCACAGTTATCACAGTTATCATTGCTTTCCATTGGTGTCAGGTAATGGAATCTCCCACTGGTGTTTTGACAGGTTAAAAAAAAGCTAAATTCTCCTTTAAGCGAATTAGTCGGAAAATGTTTACTCTGCAGGACCATGGTATGAGCGGATTAAACAACGAGGAGCCGTGCATTTTACGGCTTTAATGCACTTCACAGAAAGACACCACTCCGCTGCGCGTCCACAAGAAACAACACTGAAAAAACACAACTCAGAAAACATTGCAATCCAGACAAGATACAGTACAGTACAACACAGAGTATCCATGTGGGGGCAACCGATACACATATAACTAAATATGACAACAATAATAATAATAACTACAATAACAATAACAATAACAAAAATAATAAGAGAATTAAGAGAAACAGAAAAGACTGGTATCTGATCGAAACTAATGCAGTATGACCCTACGTAAAAGAACAACACAGAGACTGAGTCAGCATGCCAAATATACTGAGTGGAGATGTTCAAGGAAGAGTGATCATGCAGTGATCAAAGAAAAAGTTTTCCATCGCTGTTTTTGTTGTGATATTTAAATGAGTTTATGGTGTTCTGACAAGATAAAAGAAAAACAGAAGATTCTTCATCATTCAGCTCACTTTTCTTTTTTTTCTTTTTGCTTTCTTTATTTTTTGCTTTTCTTGATCATCAAGGAGGAGAAAAAGTTGCCTTTTTATCTTATCCATTTTATGTTTCTAGGTCTTGTATCCGCTAGCTGTAACTTAAAGAAATCATGTCTATTATATTATATATACACTAATATACTAATAGCACAGTCTACTGTATATCAGCAGGTGTCAGGGTGTACAACATGCATGCATACTTTTGCCAAGCATCACCTGAAAATTAAAAAATCAATACAAACAACAGACAGCCACACCTCTGAGTTGCAACAGATGCTGCAGCATCCAGGGCAAACTGTCTCATCACGCTCTCCTCCAAGTACTTCTGCTCCCACTTCGTCATATCGGCCTCCAGAGCCAGAATACGCTCCTCTTTCTCTCGCAGGTGTTCCATTAAAGCTGTTGCGTTATATTCCAATGGCACTGTCCCGTTGTTCTGAGAGCTTCCCTGACGCTGGGATAGAAGGAGGCAAGAAAGAGGTAGAATAAAATTAATGCATGAAGACAGAATATGTTGTTGCAGCAAAGACTGAGACTGCAGTTCTAACATATGTGAATCTGAGATCACAACCTTCAGGTTCTCTCTGGCATCTGGATTTCTGATAAATAACAGAAAAAGATGAACGCATCTCTGCTGTATTGTTGAGTTCTTTCTGATGTGATCCAGAAAACTACTAAAGTAATCGTCTGCAGGATATAAACATGTTTCAGTAGTTTGAATCCAAACTGGAATCAGTCCAAAAACCTTTACAACTTCCTTTGGTTTGGTTTGTGTTCAAACTGCACTTAACTGAGGCAGATCAAACCATGTAGACAACGTCGCTGCTCACTCGCTAGACAACACACTCCCCAAAACCACCTGATCAATAATGAAAAAGCAGGAAGATGCCTTCACAACCATCAGATAGGAGATCAGGAAGAATAGCTAGTTTTGATGCAGCTAATAGGGATCAGAGAAAACATAAACCACATCTCAATCCAAGATTCCACCTTGGGATGTTGCAGAAAGGGAGATTTTCATCATGGATGTGTAGCAACTGTGTGATGCTGTCATGTCAATATGGAGCAAAAACCTCTGAGGAATGTTTCAACCACAATAACAGTAAGAATAAACCCATACTAGACCCTTGAAAGACTCGCACATTGAACCAAGGACAAAACTGGCACCTTACAAAAACTGCTGTAAATATACATTAATTAGGACTGTCAGTTAACTAATTAATGACACATTGACACAAATTCCTTTTAACAGCAATACTTTCTTTGAACACAGGGCCAGCATAGTTTCAGGAAGTTGTTGTGTTTCTGTAAAAAAACCAGAAACAATGCGTCTTACAGCCTTAAAGCTCTGCAAAATGCTTCTGTGGACAAGACTAAAGTATTTACCGTAATCTCAGTGTGAACTGAGTTTACACGAGTGCATCACGTCATAAGTACCGCCTACTGTGCAGCTCATTCAGATGGTGCTCCTCTTCTGATGATCGGATTCCAGCAGAGACGTCCTGATAATTCCACAAGCAGCAACCTTTCAACCTGGATGAACTAAACAAGCCCAGAGCAATGCAGGGGCCCTGCAGGATAGTGTATTTTCTCCCGTTAATAACATACTGGTTTACACATGAAAGTGAGGCTGTAAGAAATGGTTTGAGGGAGAGCATGCGTATGTGTGCATAAAAAGTTATTCAACCTAAGCAATCAAAGTGCCTTATTCTATAACTGTAGGACAAAACTGCTCACAGAAGTATTAAAAACACGATATCTTGTAAAAACGTATATATTAGATTAAAAAAGATCATTAAAAGTTTGCAATTAATATGCGATTAATCACGAGTTAACTCAGGAAGCAAGCAGTTAATCATGATTTATCCCTCAAAGCCATGTTTGTTTACAAAACTCCAGTTTCATAAAAAGTCACCAAAACAATAAATATAATTCTTATAAAAAACAGATAAAATGATAAATAAATAAAAGAACACCCTTCCCGCCCACCCAAGATTGAAGGCAGTTAAGCTACATATGAGCAACGGTGAGCATATGATGTTTCAGGCTAAACGTGAGGAGCAAACACACCTGAGTGAAAGTTAATGTGAGTCTTTGTTTGCACAGATAGTGATGAACAGAAATGAACAATTGTGAGTTGAGATTTCAACAACTCTCAGTGATCTGACACAGATTATTTCACAAAATAGATCAATACCTTTTCCCCGCTTCCTAAATGACAACAAAATCCGGTTAGTGAAATCCAGGTGTGTTACCTGCTGCATGCGAAGTGACTCCAGCTCTCTTTCCAGTCTTGTTCGGAGTCTGTGTTCGAGTTGTTCTCTTTTTTCACATGCTGCCTGTAGCTGAGCCAGCGCCTGCTGCATCCTTTCCACCTTTTCCACATAAACCTGCTTTTTCTTCAGCTGCAAACATACAATTCATCAATGTTGTGTTATTTACCTTCACATTAGAGTTGGAGCAGAATCAGACACATTTTAACATAAACACTAACAAGTGAAAGAGGGACAAATGACTAAAACTACCACTATCAAAGATATAATTTAATAGATTTTCCTTTCCTTTTACTCCTCGTATAGTCCATTTTCATCTTCTCCTCTTATCTATCTATCTGTCTGTCTGTCTATCTCTTCTCTCATTAATCCTTACTCCTGCTCCCTGACCTATTTATTACTCCAGCATTCCTTCCTCATCCATTTACCATAGTTGGAAGGATAGAAGAAAGATGAAAGGATCCTTCCTCCCTCTGCCTCACTTATTCATCCATCCAGCTGTGCCACTGACCCACTACTCCATGCTTTCATTCATCCCCCCTCACCTTAATGTATTTCTCCCTCCATCCATCCTCATACTTCATTATTTATTTATCTTTTCAGTCTCCCTACCTTTGTCCATTGTTCCCTCCTTCATTTAATCATTCTTCCATCGTCCCTCCTGCCCCTCACCTGTGTACCACCGTATTATATATCCTTCGTCCCGCTCTCTTACTCATTCACACTTCCATCCTACCTCTATCCCCCTTACCTATCAATCCTATACAATGATAAATAAAAAAGCAATCTCCCCTGACCTCTGGGGACATTGCATGGTAGTTCACCCAAGTACCATGTCCGGGTATTGAACCCGACTCTCCCACGTCAAGGGCCTCGACATTACCACTAGGATTTTTGCTGTTCGGCGCAAGAAATAAAACCTCAATATCGGCCAAACTTGGCTCTTAATCAATGCCGATTAAGAGACCAGACGACAAAATCTGCCCAATTAATTAATTAATCGGCCATTCTTCGTTCTTTCATCCAACCCCCTCTACATTCCGGCTAACTCCTCCTTCACCACTCATCATCGTGTCTCAAGCTGGTCATCGGACAGCTGGTGGAAGCAGACCCAGTGCCTTCGTTCTCAATCTCAAGTCAGTTCGCTCTCTTGAATGGCTACATTTCGGTCCACATCACAGTCCGGAGTAACGACTCGGGAGTCAGCGGCTTCCCCGACGCGTGAAGATTTTTGGTTGTAATTGTGTCCCCAAACCCGATTCTGAGCAAATCATTGGGAAAAATTTATTCTTAACACACCTAATCTTATGATCTTATGGGACAGTCTTATAAGACTTTAGCTACTTGGTTTTGACCATCCTTGGTCAGGAAAGGGGAATATTGGGACAAAAACAACCGGATAATCTTCCTGTGTGTACTCAGTTTATATACACTTCCCCGTTTATCCAATTTTTCTCAGTCAGTTATTTCTTTTTAGTAAGACGTAAACAAAACAGGACAAACAAAGAGAAAGATGTCCTACCTCCTCCTCCAGTTTGACCACTTTGGCCTGGGCATTGTTGAGGGCCTGATCTCTGATCTCAATGTGCCTCCTCTGGTCATCGGTGGTGGAGCGCAAAGCATTTAACTCCATTTCCAATTTCTCCTTTTCACGCTGCATTTCTTTATCTGCACACAGAAAATAAGTATATTTCTTTATGTTGTTATCTGTTTTGATTACAGTTGAGCTGCAAAAACTGACGACCCTTGGAGAAAAGGATCGACTAGAGATACAATACTATAAGACCTGCACTGATATCACATGAGGAGAACAGCAGGAGAGCAAGGCTGGATGCTTCAGAAAGTGTTTTTGTGTTTGTGTGTGTGTGTGTGTGAGAGAGAGAGAGACTCACTCTGTGTAAGCAGCTGGGAGATGGTTTTGCGGTTGTCCTCAGTGCCCTCACACTCTTTAGAAGCGAGCTGCTTATTTGCTGTCTCCATGCGCTCTACAATAGCAGCAGATAACAAAGAAGCTTGACAGACGTGCAAAAATAAATACAGATGAGTCATGTATGTTTATTTTAAATAGTAAACATTTCACTGAGATAGTTATAGTCTGATGTAGTATGAAGTATAGTATCCTACAGCTTAACAGTGGTGACCTGTAGTCATTAAGCAAGAGCCTTGTATTGACTGCAAAGTATTTGAGGCGACGTACAGTACTAGTAGCCTGCCATAATGCCTTTTTTCAAATGGAAAAAAGCATAGATCCAAGAACACCACTGGTCTATTTAAGCGGATAAAATCTATGCACATTACAGGCCTATCTACAATTAGAAGTAGCTCAGTTTCAGTCAGTGCTCGGTTCACAGTGCAGGAGCAACATGTCCGAATATGGTTCCTGATTACAGCACATCTCTTCACCTGCAATTGTTATTAATCTGTTAAAGCACAAATGTGAAGCTACCATATGTATGCTACAACTATATGATAGCTATAGTTGAACTGTGCATAGTGTATGTACTAGCTGTATTTTAGCTGTATGCTAGTTGTATGTAACCTGCATGCTAACTATATGTTAGCTGTAAAATAGCTGTGCGTGTTAGCTGTGTATAAACAGTATGCTAACTGTATGTTAGCTATATTTTATCTGTACCTTAACTCTCACATGATGAGTGTGACTAATGCAGATAATGGATTTGTTTAACTGGATTACAAGGAATTGATTGAATTTGATCTTATTGAATTGAACTTCAACTTTAGGGTATGTTGATTTAATTTTGTCATGAATTGGTGTGTTAAGATTAAACTGAATAGAACTGAATAATGAGGTACTTGAAACTGTACCTGAACCTGAGGACTTTATTTCTAGTCAGAATATTCATTCATAGTTATCTAAACACCTTTCTCTATTTAGTTTTATAGGGATAAAGAAAACAAGCCCCATCATGTAAATCTTTTTTGGAACAATTTCCCCCAGAAAATTTGCTTGTAAGTTCAAATAAGGATGGTTTCCCCTCTCACCTCGGAGGTCTCTATTGAAGTCATGAAGTCGGCGAACTTCTAGCTCCAACTTGTTCCTCATGGTTTTCTCAAGGGCCTCCCTCTTGGATGAGGACTTAGCTAGGTTTTCATAGGCTTCTGACACCAGCTGGATCTCTGTTTCCAACTGTCCAAAACACAAGTAAGAAAACAGTGGAAATTATTCACTTGTTTTCTATCCTTAGGGTGGAACATAGAGCCTCCGCTGTACAAAGGTAACTTAAACTTCACCAGAGGCCTCATTTGTCAACCATTTATGTGCACAGAAGTGAGCTTAAAATGAGCCTATGAGAATTGCCTGTATGGGATTTATCATTCATTCATACAAAAATGATGAATCCAATCCATATTTTTTTGTACTTAGAACTATTTTAAGTATCCTCCGTAGGACGAAATTTAGGACAAGTTTTACACTGTTGATAAATGAGGCCTGAGAAATAAAGTCTCATCATGGAACTGTGGAAACTCTTAATATTTTTATGGTTGGTCTGGATAATGGTGACATCCAAATGATGTCACTGTGGCACAGAGGACAGCTGGATATTCACACAGTGTCAAAGTCAAAGTAGATTGTACATTCCACAGCCAGCTGCTGATGTGACCAATGATATCGAAGTGCTGATACCGGTGAGGCCAACAAAGCTCCATATTCATTGGACCAGTTAATGGATATATACTACTTCTCTCATCTCTGCCGGGTCTTTTCTAAAAAAAAAATTCCTCCCAGTCAGATGATGTATATCTGGTAATATTTCTGCTCTGACTATTGCCTTTCCATCATTTATGGTCTCTCTGGGCATTACTGCTGATCCCTTCTTTTTATCCACCAGAGGGCGCAGAGACCTTCCCAAGTCTGTTGTTTAAATGGACATGCAATCGAATATTCTCCATGTATGTCCTTTGTGCAAGTTCAAATACTGGGAATCCTTCTTTCCCAGTAGCTAGATCTGTTGAATCATCAGTGTAAACTATTCGACATGGGCCTTGCTTCTCTTCTCTATGTTCAGTCACTGTTTTCTCAGCTACCTAAATGCTTTCCCTCACATCAAACTCACTATCTCACTATATTCAATTCTTTCTTCTGATGACCTACAACCATCAAACACCCAGTTCACCCAATACATTTGCTAAATCTGATATTTTTATTTTGTCTATCAGCTCTAACAACAGATTCTTTTTCAGGAAATCAGACCAACTGCTTGTATTCTAACTCCACAGTGAGGAGCTAATTGAAAAGAACTGCTATGGGTGACATGTAAAATGCTACACTGTATATATATATAATATATATATATATATATATATATATAACATTCACAAATATTTCGAT
>JAVQJG010293855.1:0-22166 GCA_036024015.1 Craterocephalus amniculus | reverse complement strand
CCTCCACAGCCACCACATCTCAGTCCAATATTCCACCTTTGGGATGTGGAGGAACGGGAGATTCTCATCATGGATGCAGCAGCTGTGTGATGCTGGCATGTTAATATGGAGCAAAACCTCTGAGGAAGGTTTCCATCAGCTTGTTGGATCTATCACACTAAGAATTAAGACTGATCTGTCCAAGTCGAGCATTCGAAATTTAGCATTGTGTCAAACTGTGACAAGTGAGAAATAAGGCTGCAAACAGCAGAACACAAAGGACTTTAATAAAATGTCTAATTATCTCAATCAGTTCAAGTCACTGTAATCAGGCAGAAGCTGATAAAGTAACTGATAATGGATTTTCTACAAGATGGAAACACTGTGACCCCATTAGTGTAAAGGCAAACAAATACCCAAAGCTGCCTCCTCCTTTTAGACAGGAGATGCTACGAAAACAGCCAAACACAAAGCAGAAATACACAGTGGTTTAATATCTCTACCATGGCTCAATATGAATGAGGGAAGTCATGATTAGAGACTTTCTTGGTACAGTAATTGTCAAAGAAATAATCCTGATTATCATCAATTAAATTCACAACATTATAAATATATAAAATCACACCGACACTCCTTATAGGTATTTAAGTTTCATTTCTTTCTATCTTTTGATGCCAACAAAATAATAATCTCTTCTGTTTTGTAAACAAATTAATCAATCTTACAGAATAACTCTGGATTTCTCTCAGAGATAAAGGCTAAAGGACCTCGGTCAGGCCTTATTTCTGAAATGCACCTTATAAAAATTGTTTTCCAATAGGCAATTTTAAGGAAAAAGGGAAACATCTAGCCAATTTCCTACTTCCAGCTGAACTTTAGCAGAATGGATGCTGTTAAGACAAAGAAAAATGCAGGAACAGTGGAAGCAAAGCAGCAAGACCAGTTCTCTTAAATCAAATACGTTTTTTCTCCCGCACACCTTGGTAGCCTTTCAACTAAAAACTAAACGCTATCAACCAACATGTTCAACCAGGAAATCCATCTGTCAAAATGACTTTTTCAGTTTTTCTCATCCATATAATGTGACGTTCAGCAGATACTACTGAACTCGTCATGATACGCTTTGGGCCCAATCTGAGTCGTATTTACTTACTATGAAGCAAATGACACAATAAAGTTTCACTTAAGTTTCATCTAATTCAACCCAGTTACTGAACAGTTACCTTTACCTTGTTGTATCAAGCTGGTGGTTACCCTATACACATATTCAATGGATTTCCTCCTTCATCTGTTACTTTTTTACGTGTTTCACGGGCTTGAGAAACGTCCTCCATGATCATTTTCTCTACAAGCAAAGAAATCCAGCACAGGTGACTTAATCAGTTTGTTCACAGGGAATAACTCTTCTTCTGCTACCTCTTCTGTAATTCCCAAAACAAAGCAGAACAAGCAGTAATACAGAGATGTTGTGCAACTTTGGTTTGTTCTATGTGCAGCTTGCACGTATCTGATGTTATGATTCAGACGTAATCTTTTATAGAACGTGATAATATTGAGGGACCTCGAATTGTGGCGTAAAATCCTGCAATTAATTATGAAATCAAGTAATCGTGTTCTTCCTAATTAGGACAAACTGGAAAATAAGGAAGGATTGCCACACATTTATCAAAAGAAAAAATAACTCAAGCTTTTGAGCCAGTAATAAAACGTAAACAAATTTCAACCCAAAAAGCAAAGTCTGTTTTCAAACAGCGCCATGTGCGTCACACACACCAGAAACGGACTTCCCATCATTTTTAATGCCAGCATGGACCATTTACCCCCAAAATGCCCCAGAGAAAGAACAAAATTAATCTCAAATGGACAATTAAAAGGAAGAAAAAAATAACAACAGACACCATCTGCTGATGAAGCTCAGCTGACTTTGGAGACATTGTTGTGCACACTTGTGTTTCTAGGAAGAAGAACGAACGTTAACACGTGTGTGCGTTCCAGCAGCAGCTGCACACCACAGAGCTCCAGTTGAGCTCAAACCGCCGCTATTTTCAACCCGACACAAACTCGGCTTTTCCTGCCTTTTCATTATGAACATTACAGCCAATAAAGAAGACCCACCGACTCCAGCCCATTAACACAGCAACACTTGTGCTATTCAGCATGAAAATGCATCTGTCAGAGGAAAGAATGAGCCTTCAAGGCTGCTCTTAAAAGCACTTTTAGTGTCGTCTTCTGTGCTGCTAAAGGTTCAAAGTGAATGAAAGCTTTGAGATGGAGCCGATTTTTATCTTTTTTTTATCAATAATGATTTTTGTGTGGCCATCTGCAGAGTTTCACAGCTCCTCCCCAGTACTCACCTCATCAGCTCCTCCACCTTATCGTCAATGTCCAGGTCTTCTTCTGTAGCTTCAAACCCGAACGCCCGTGTTGCCGCGGCGCTGTTCACCGGGTACCGCGGAGGAGACAGCTTCCCGTTGGGCGTCGCGGCGAGGCTGTCTCTCCCGTTCTGAGTCAGCGCCACCAGCGACACCGGCGACGGAAGGATGGCAGAGGGCGGCGGCGGCCCCGGAGGCGGGGAGGTGTCGTAGCTGTTGCTGGGGGACGGCGAGAGCCCCCCGCCGCTGCCGAACTGCGTCTGCGTGGCCGTGGAGATTTTGGAGGTGGAGGAAGAAGCGGCGGTGGCGGCCGAGTGGCCACCGGCGCCACCTTCACCGCTGCTGTTGTTATTGCCGTTGCACGACGCGGAAGAGGTGGTGGTTGCCGAGGCAGTGGTGTTATTGGAGAACGCAGTGGTGGCGGCGTTGGAGGCAGAGTTGTTGGTGCAGTTGTTTGCCCCGCCTACTCCGTAGGAGGACAAGGAGGAGGAGGAGGAAGAGGTGCGGCGGCCAAACTTGTCGCCATGCTCCCGGTCCAGCCGGTCCAAAGTGTCGAGCGCGTGCAGTATCTCCTGCTTGGTCATGCCGGTGCGACGCAGCCGCTGCAGCAGATCTATCTGCTCGATGGTGAAGCGCGGCTCCTCGCTGAACTCAGACATCCTGCTGCTGGATGAGGAGGGTGGGGGACGGACACAGACAGGTTTTTAATAAGAGAAATAAACAGGGAAATTTAGGGGGGGGTGAGTTCAGGAAAGTAGAAATGCAATCCTTAGGAAAAGCCTGGAATAAATTAGACAGATGAAGGGATGGTGAAGGCAGAGGAAATTTAAGGATTAAGCAGGAAAGAATGGAAAGGGGGGAATCAGAATGATGAGAGGAGGAGAAGTGAGGCAAAGTCAGGTAGAAAGAAAGAAAAGGGGGTGGAGGGTAGGAGAAAATAAAGAGGCAGCAGATTAAAGGAAGACAAAAGCGAGAGAAAGAAGTGTGAAAGAAAAAGGAAGGGAGGGGCAGGGCATAAAAATCAGCTATTTTTGGGAACCAGCAGGCAAAACGCGCTCAGAGCCAGAGTCACCTTGACAGCTGATGCTATCTTAACATCCTGACTGTCGTTCTTTAAGAGCTACTATATAATCCCTGCTCTGCACACCACCCACGCCGTATGTTTTTCATAAGCAATTTGCTGTGCTCAAAATCAATGCCGCTGGAATCCGACTGCGGCAGATTTTTCCATTTTGTGTGCCAGCCCGACCTATGTAGATATGATAAATGGTCTAAAAGGGGTCACTGGCATCCCTGCACATCTGTGTTCCTCTGGAAATGAAATGCCTTTGAAGTGCAATCTTAAGTTATAGTGGAGAAAACTCATTTAGAGGTCTGGCATTAAGATGAGTGGGACCATTCCCAGCAGCTTCAGACTAAGAGGAAAGTCACTTTGGGAAAGACCTGAAAATACAGTAACTGCAGCACCGGTGAATATTAACTAGTCCCTTATGTTGCCATTTTAAACTCATAAAAGCAAGATACTCAAGCTGTAAATCATTACCAATGATGGTTAAGACTGTAAATTGTGTCCTATTATTCTGGGGTGGTAACTTAAACTATAACTAAACAACAGGAACTTTAACAAAAACATTATTTACATGTGAACACACCTCTGCACGATAAATGTAAAAAAAAAGGAACAATGTGCAAACAAAGCTAAATCTTAGATTATTATGCATCCAGATTAAGGATTAACCAAGTTAACTATTCACTTTGACTCAGGCTGGTGAAGACAGGCTGAGGGGAAGCGAGTCCTGCAGGAGGGCAAGGATTCAACTTTGGACAAAAGCAAATAAAAACGGTTCTTTGATAGTGTGATCAAACATTCAGTTTACTCACACTTGCTGGGTTGGATAACAATCCAAAGAAGTTTTGCAAAGTAAATCAGAGAACAATAAAGCACTGATACAATGTTAGACGTTCAACCAAAAACACCCTTACGCACAGGTTGCATGCATCAGACGCATTGGGGGAAACTCTTTGATTTATCGGTTCTCTTGAAGGTGTCCCGCTCCTAAAAAAACAAAAAAACACCCCCAGCTCGTGGCTATCTCCTCCACCATGTGTTTTTGTTTTGCTGACTACGGGGCCCGCAGTGAGAGCGCAAACCTGTCGCTGTTTTCGGCGCTGCGGGCGAGCCGCCGGTGATGCCAGCTCTCACGCCCTTTGCCCAAAAGCTAACGTTAGCGAATGTTTATGTGGCACGCGCACAACGAGCGATCTAACGTGTAAGCAGCCAACTCTCAACCCCTTTACACGCACTCATTTGTATCATTTCCCCCGGTCCTGTTGCTGTATTTACACTGACAACGCTCCGCTGGCATCACAGAGGACGGCTAAACTTCGCTATTTCGGTCGCTCTGAGGCTGTGGAATGATTAGCATAATATGCTAACCGTGCCAACGCTAGCCGCCGTCGCTGGCTAGCGAGTGTTTGATATTAATAACATCACTTTTAGTATTGTAGACAGCAAAGTACATGACTTACCTCGGTTCAAATCGTCCACTTAACCATTTAAGTTGAAAACTAAAGCAAAGCCCAGCTGTGTCGTTTGCTGCAGCCGAACAATAACGCAATTTAATGACAGTGCCCTGCGCGACCCTGTTCCAAGGATTTCTAATCAGAGGCGAATTATTTGCCTCTCTGCTTTGTCTGTCTGACAACAGCCATATTGACAACTAACACCTCCGAGCAGCTCGGAGGGAATTGTAGTTTTACTCCCACAAAGGCCACTCGCGTTCTCCACCGTAGGAACTACAAATCCCTGGAATAAGAGCGAGGGGGAGCTGATGGCTCGGTGATCTACAGCTGTCACAAAATAAGGATGCAGTTTTTAATGTGACCACGGCAGCTGCCCCTGTTAACCCAGCGGCTTTTCTGTCACCTCACCAGCCACAAGCTGCCAAAAATAAGACCTAACTGCAAAAAAATCTGAAATTATACTGACAAATGAGCCATAGTGTGAGAACAAGGTGAGGTCTACTTGTTAATACTTTGTTTTAAAGTCTTAAAATCATGAATGCCTTTAGGTTTTAGATGTTTCCTTCACATCCCTCAGGCTCCTCACTAACTTGTCAAGTCAGGAGTGTGTTGAACATCTAACACCTGCAGGAGAGCAATTCACGAGGACCATAGCTGGGCATCTCTGCTTTAAATGAACTGGAAAATCAGTAATTACGTCGGTGGCAGTAATCAGCCCAAGTAGAGGGATTAGGAGAGTATCCAATTAGCTTCAGTGAAAACAAACAGAAGCATATGGTCTGACCAGAAGTCGTAAAAATAAGTGCACCTCATATAACTGTTGACTTGATCCTCTTTAAACACTTCCTGCCAGATTAACCTGATTAACTTCAGTTTCTAAACATTGAAAACAGATTAAAAACAAGTACCTCAGATCTATTAAATTGTAAACTGGGATTACACACCAGGTGTCTGTGTTTACACTCTATTCGTGTGACAAAATCGAAGGCCAATGGCAGAAAAATGTTAAAACTCTGTTTATTGGTATCTCATCACTCACTAAGATAACTGTCATGTTTTTATTCTTTTATAATGAGACATTTATATGTACTTTCTGTGGGTCCAGCTACCAAACTTTGAGTGACCATTTTTACTACGGTGCTTTTAAATGGACAACAACAAGCAGGAACCCTCTGATGGGAACTAGAGTGCTGTTTGGTAAAAGTAACGCATTTAAAGTCAGGCCACTGAATCTACTCTCAGATGAAAATATAGCTGAACATCCAGACTATTCTCTAACCTGACTCACTACATCAGGCTGCATGGTAGCGCAGACTAGAAGTGGACTCGTTCTGTTGGCGATGTGGACATCAACAACCAGCTGACAACCCGAGGCGCATGAAGATGTCATTCCAACTCAAATTCAAATTCATATGCAAAAATATTTTATTTCCTAATATTGTATTCTACTTTTTCTTTGTTACATATGTATTACATAATTTATGACATAATACATTAATATGTCATCTCTCGCCTCCTGACCATTCTTACTACCTTTAAAGATGCATTGTGGATAATTTTGAGCGCACTACTTTCTTCTCTCTTGACATCCAGATACCAGTAGAAAATGGCATTACCACTTCCCCATGTTGACCACAAGATGTCAGTAATTGTAACACACTGTACCTTTAAGGCCTCAATCATTAAATAAATAGTGGATTCTAAGGAATTTCAAAGAATTTCATAGGGATTAGATGTAAATCATTCGTCAGTATAAGTGGAATTTTGTACAGGAGCATGAGGGATGTTAAACTCAGCTAATTTATTCAGGTCTGACAACCCCAGAAAGTTCTCAAACCGAATGTTTGAGTCATCTATAAAAAGTATCTGGAGAAGAAGAAGGAATTGAAGCCATTTTCTGTCAAAATAAAGACAATTGTTGGAAGTCAAGTTTGTTTAGGACATTTATAGCAGCAGAGTTACAGCAGCAGTGCTGGTTGTATGAAATACTATACTTGCCACATAATCCACCAAACAGATTTCCTTCATTTCTGTGCTAAGTTTACATTACCTAATCATATCATCAAAAAGTATGCAATCCAACAGAAATATGCAAGTACAGTCTTTGCAATGTTTTCACATTTTTATCTCCTCATATTTCAGAAGTGCATGGTCCAGGCAGTTTACTCAGCTGCTTACAGGAGGAAGAAGGTGAGCAATAAGGAGACATTTAAAGAGGGGAAATGGATCCAGGTGGCTAATTTAGTATGCACATTAATAATTAGACATTTGGAAATAAAAACAGACCATTTAAGTTAATCATTCATGGGTACTTTTTTGCTGTGCTATTCCTGCTTCTTTTTGGTCTGCACCTGCTTTGCATCTGCAGATTTGTTGCAATTACACTCCACATAATATCCTCCTCTGCACCCTGCAGATAACACAAGCTCTCCCTCCCCATGCCAAATTCACCATTATGTTTTAAAAAAAAGACATGAAATGCTTAATTTTAAACTAACAACCAAAAAAAAAAAAGAAAAAAAAAAGAAAAGAACAGCGCTGTTTTGAACTGAAATCCCGACAGTGATAACGTCATAATGTAGAGTCTGAAGTGGAGTTTGTGTTGGGAATGACAGATCAGGACATCAGCCATGACAAGTGCTCTGCCAAAGTGCTCCCGAACAGGAGAGTTAAAGCCAATTATCCCACGGTGGAGGTGTTAAGTAGTCTGATTCAATGTGAAACATTTGTGTTGCACGTTGGTTTGTGATGAATATTAATACTGTTATAGCAGCTGTTGAGGTCTTTACAATCATGGATAATGTATATAAGTGACTCTTCATGTTCATATAAGGAGCATATGGCATCATATTTATAGTGGACCATATATGATGCACCATAATTCTCCCTTAGGATATACACATCCACAGGTTTTGTAAATAAGTTGTGACTGCTGCTTTGGAGATTTTCCATGCTGTCTAGAAGTTCTACTGCCCCCATGTGACAGCTAAAGAAAACATGGATTCTATTATCTAAGACTTTTTGTATTTGTAAGGATTTAAAACATCAATGTTATCCATTGTTTATTTCAACTATCAGTTATCCAACAATAATTTTATGCATCATTGAATTTTTAGTTTTTTCATATTATTTTCTTTTTAGATGAACCAGTAAACTATTACTCTCACAAAGTGGTTCAAAGAATTATAAAAATAAGAAAAATAAGATGAGGATAGAAAATGTAATCATCTTTTAAATTGTTTTTTCCCTTTTATTTTATTTTTTTACTTTTGTCTTGTCCATCATAGCAGAAGAATGATGGTCTGGCTGCTGCTTTATGGTTAAGAAAGGTCCGCTCGATTCTGTTTTGATTTATTTGTTTTGATTAATGGTTTTTTACAGCTTTTGCATATTGCTGGACCTGACCAGAGGACACTGAGAGCCATATACAGTGATGCTTTTTACTTCTTTTTATTTGACCTTTTATTCAATGTATTTTTATATATTCAAAATTATGCTTTTCATATTGGTACAATATGAATAATCTATAAAATATTACAGCTGTGGGAATTAATGAATTATGGGTTTATCATTTTATCAAAATAAAGTTGGGTTATTACAGTGTTTGTATGTGCATATATATTCTTCTGTAAGTGACTGCCTTTTTTAATTCAATGATGTCCCTATGGATATACTACAAATCAGCGGCAATAGGTGTCCACTGTAGTTGACACTGTTTTGAATATACACTATTGCCAAAAGTATTCGCTCGCCCACCCAAATAATCAGAATAAGGTATTCCAATCATTTTCATGGCCACAGGTGTATAAAATCAAGCACATACACATGCAGACTACTACAAACATTTGTCAAAGAATGGGCCGCCCAGCTCAGTGAATTCATCCATAAACTGACGAAGCAGAATCAGTGGATGCTGAGGCGCATAGTGCGACAAAGTCACCAAATTTCTGCTGTCATTTCTGCAGACCTTCAAACTAGCTCAAGAACAATGCTCAAAGAGCTTCGTGGAATGGGTTTTCACGGCAGAGCAGCTGCATCCAAGCCGTAAATTACCAAGTGCAATGCAAAGCATCAGATGCAGTGGTGTAATGCCCGCCACTTTGTGGCTGTTTTTCAGGAGCTGGGCTTGTCCTCTTAGCTCCAGAGAAAGGAAGTCTAAATTCTTGAGCATACTAAGACATCTTGGAGAATTCCAAGCCCCCGACATTGAGGAACAATTTGGAGCCAGCCTCTTCCTCATCCATCATGACTGTACACCAGCGCACAAAGCAAGGTCCATAAAGACGTGGATGGCAGAGTCTGGTGTGGATGAGCTTGACTGGCCCGCAGAAAGACCTGACCTCAGCCCGATAGAACACCATTGGGATGAATTAGGGCAGAGGCTGAGAGCCAAGCCTTCTCTTCCAACATCAGTGTGCGACCCCACAAATGCGCTTACAGAAGAATGGTCAGATATTTCCATAAACACTACTAAACCTTGTGGACAGCTTTCCCAGAAACATTGAAGCTGGTATAGCTGCAAAGGGTGGACAGACGTCATATTGAAGCCTATGGATTAGGAATGGGAGGTCACTTATGTTCAAATGCAAGTCAAGGCAGGAGAGCGAATTCTTTTGGTAATATAGTGTATAATTAACTACATAATTTCGATGATAAATAATGCTTTAACATTTTCATTTGTGTCATTTAATTCAGTAACTTGTCTTTCAAATAAATAATTCTGAAAAAATAAAAAAAATGCTTGCTGTAAAATATCCCATCAAACATCCAAAAATAGATTAAAAAGATTTGTGCAAGCCCTATGTTTGAAATTTTTTCACCAAATAGGCGTGCAAGTTCCCCTCTACTGTGTAGGTGTATCTACGGTGTATTCACACGCATTGTTTTATTTTATGGAATAGGCTGTGAACTGATGCAGATTCAATGACACAAACAAAAATACAAATACGATTAAGCCAACCACTTCAGCTAGTGTACTAGGCAAGAAATTTAGTTATGGGTAAAAGTGTACTGTATAAGGTACACCAAATACCTCCACATGACTCATACATGGCTTTGAAGGATCCAGTCTCACAGTCTGACAGAAGAACAAGGAAATGTGTGAACAAAGACAGCAGCCTCCAGAATGACTCCAGTGAGCGGTTTCTAAAGGAGAGGCTTCCAGGTGCAATTCATCCAGGTAATCAGAGCCTAATCAGACACTCAACTCCAGAGGGAAAGGATGAGAAAGAAAGGCAGAGTGGCTGCACCTAACAACATGATTAACCAGGAGTAGATATTCTGGAAAGCACAAATCCAATGTTTCCAGCTCAGTCTTCTCTGTTGTCCTAAACCAGATCCATACCTCAGACTTGGATTTCATCACATTTCATCCCACTTTTATTTCTCTGTGGAGAAACAGGCCTTGTAATCTGCACCAGAGGAGACTGGGCGAGGTAAATTGAAAACAATGGACCAAATTATGTCATATCAGAACTTGTCAGCTCTGAATCCACAACAGCTTTGGAACCGATAAACACACTGAGTTGTGAAGCTTTAAAACGCACAGACTGCAACATGTTTGATGTCAAGATTTCTTCTGCACACAAGGGTCACTTCTGGACTGCAGACTGGTCACACTGAAGTCTGATCTAAAAAACCAGCATAGAAATAAATACATAAAAAAACAAAAAAAATCAGATCTCAGGTACAGATTAGAATCAACCGTGAAGATCTGCTATGTAAACCTTTCCCTGCACTTTAAAGGTTGGGGTCCTGGATATTATGGTGCGTTCGATTTGTCCTCGGAAATTGGATTTTCCTAGTTCCCAGTTGGAGAACAACCCGAACACTCCCAGAAATCGGAAATCCTACTTGGAAAGTCGGGGTAGTCCCACCAACCAAGACTTCACCTACTAAAGATGGCTACCCAACAAATAAAAAAAAAAAAAGTTTCTTAGTTTCTTAGCAGTTAGCAATCTGCTAACACTAGAAGCTGCATGCTAACATGTTTAGGCCACAAAAGGGGAAATATGGCGTTTTGCTGGTTTTTCGCTCTCAACTTGGATGTGATGTCATTCCCAGTTCCAATTTCCGACCTCCGAGCCAGAGTTGAAATAGGAACTCTGAATTTCCGACTTCCGAGTTTGAAGTTTTAGCTGGAAGGGCCTCCTGCAGCTGAATTTCCGACTGGGAAGTCAGAGGAGCCTCACCAGCCCCGACTTTGCGTTTCAACATGGCTGCACCCATTGTTTATGTTGTAGAAGGCCTTATAAAATTAAGTTTATTTGCACTTCTAACCAGGTTTTCTTGCATTAAATCATGTTTAGTATGGTTGGAGATAAACATAGGGAGATACTGCTGTTGTGTAATTAACTTTTTTCATGATCTACGACACCGTAACACTGTAACGAGATTCAAATCAGGCAAATAGCAGTGCGGCTCTTCTCAACAGCACTTTGTTTCCTTTTTGCGGATGCTGGTTTACTGGTTTACATTTGCTGGTTTACATAACAACTGCCCCAAAGAAATGGCTTTAATGTGGAAGCTGCCTTATTTTTCTCCTGAGTTGTGAACTGGAATGCTTTTACTTGGGTGCAGTGTCATTCCCCAGTTACGACTTACCAGTTCCGAGGTAAATGGAGCGCAGCATTAGCTAGGGGACAGTGGGCCCAAAAAGGTTGAGAAGCAATGATTTAAAGGGATACTATGTAACTTTTGACCCAAACTAATGCCTAATGTGAGCAATAATATATGATTTCTGAGTTCAATAAACAGCGTTTGTTGAGTTTTAGCTCCCTTCTTCAAAAACCAGACAGTGTAGTTATTGTAACTTCATTGCGGCAGATCTGGGACTCATGGGATCACGTGACCGGCATTGATTTTTACTTTTCCACGTCTTCCAGTAGCACGTCCACCAGCACATCTTCAAAACAACAGCAGTAAAAAAAGTACCTGATTATGAGCTGCAGAACGTTGCAGGATATATTTGTGTGTAAATGCGTGCAGTTGAAGCTACTCAGCTATAGACCAAAGCTAACGTGACTCTAAACCTTTTCATGCAAGTGATGCAGGTTTTAATGCATAAATGCATTTTCTCTAATTCATGTAAATATAAAAGTAGTAACAGAACGATAAGTAACAGTCTGGTGCGTTGCTACCATAGGAGGAGAATGCACGGAAGGTGATACCCCCAGTCTGCCGCGTCTGTCAAAGTATCTTGAAAGCGCATTCAGGAAATAAAAAATGCTACGGTTTGGGCTCTAAAATAATACTAAATAATGTTGTTTCCAATAAATTATGGACGCTCAGGACATGCGGCCTGCATTGGACGAGCAGTAGCCTATGGAGGAATATTACCAAGTTTTTGTGGACTTTTATGGACCTTTTTAAACGGAAGCCGTTCAACATTACTGTAACGGATCGATCGATGGAGAACGAAAATCTCCCCACATCTCCGGCTACATGATAAATATAAAAAAAATGTTCCAGAGTGTTAATCAGCACGAGGGTGAGTAGGAAATGGAGGCATACCATTCAGAGGGTGAAGTATTCCTTTAAACAAAACTACATTTCTAATTGAATTTCTAATTTAAAAAGGACTGTGATAATATTATAAATGCATAAAAATTGGTTAACGAAAAACAATCCTAATATAGTTGCTGTCATTGACTAGAATGGATGGTCCCTAATAAATACTAAATGAGGAAGAACTAGAAGAACCAATTCTGCTCAGGAAGCAGAGTCAAAAGAGCTGAATCTTAAAGTAGACATGAACTTTCCATCCCTTTATTGCACCTTTAATGGAAAAAAACTTTTTTGTATAATTCGTACGCATATCAATCCCTTTATTGAACCATTTTTGTTTTTCTGCATTATTTATATAGTGCTAAATCCACTATAAGCCAAAATAAGACATGTTACTAATCCAGTGCATAGGTCAGTAGGAGCCAAGGAGCTAAGGACCCTTCCTAGTTTCCTACAGACTTCCAGAAATCTCCTAATGGCTTTCTGAGCAGACAGAACTCAGTGCGCAGCTGCCCACTCTGCATGGTTTGATACTTGAATAGTGAATACTTGAACATCCGACAAAAACTTCAGCAGAACACCGGGATTACTTTTCTCATCACCATCTGGCGCTCAGCCCGTATCAGGCTCGTTCCCACGGAGCGTGTGCCCATGTGAGTACGCGGTTTGGTGGTCGCAGGAGCCACAGAGGAGCCGCTGTTGTTTAGCCAGCTGTTTTGGTCAGCGAGGTTAGCTGGCTAGCAGCGCCAGGCGGCTAACATAAACTTAGCTAGCTTGGCGGGGGGCAAACGTGAGGCCCGTGCTGTGATTTTGATTGTAAATTGAAGCCAAAACATGCACTTGGGAATCGAGTGAGCGTGGCGTGTTCCGGGCTCGCGTGACATGTCGGTGTAGTTGGCGTTAGCTTGCGAGCTGATGGAGTCAGCTGTGATTTCACGTAAGGCCGAAGCTATGGTGATAACGTCATATGTGGCTGGACGCGGTTACATTCCCCAGGTTAAAGTTGGCAAGCAACTTTTTCTTAAATGAACAACTCGGAACAGAGTGTTTTTGTGGTTAACTTGTGTAAATAAACCGTGTCCCATTCAGAACAATTGCAAACATTAAGAGTATAGTGAAAGAAAAGCGCAGCGCCTTACGGAAAGGTGTATTAGGACAGCTGCTTTCTGGTCTGAAGCAGGAGCTATTATCGGTCCAAACTTCCCTGTAATCCCCTGCCTGCTGAATGTGGCCGCAAAATGAGTTAACAAACTAAAATTAAAGTCCAGCTGTTGAATCTGAACACCTGCTTGTTTGCAGAAACGTCCGACTGCAGTTATTATTGCCCAGTATCAGTGGTGCTTATATTAGGTCCTTATTTATTTAATCTAAACTACTTTCTGTGATTTACTGAACTCTGTGTCATTACTGTGTTGTGTAAATTTTCCAATTACCTGCATGAACAAACCAAACCTCTTCTTATAGCTTCTCAGCATCATACGAACGTGACCAAAAGCTCTGGAGCCAAATACCTGTTTAGAAATGTAATTGGAAAAAAAAAGTAAAAACAAAGCAGTTTTTTCTTGACTTTGTGTGTGCATGTTTTCTAGAGATTGTTGCACAGAATAAAAGGAGTATGAGACATAAACTGATGGAGTAACAGGTTTTCAGGTGCCTTGCAAATAGCCAACCCATGATACTGTTATTGATAAGTTTGAGTACTTCACCCTATATTGTGAATGTTTTTTGTATTTTTTTGGTGCTTAGCTGGCTCCAAAGAGTAGGAGTTAAGAGTTGTCATAAATTGCAGATGCATTGATCCTGTTTGCAAATAATTGTCATTTTTTTCTCTTATCAGACATTGACTGAAGAGGATTGTGTCATTGCCATCTGAGATAAGAAATGAAAAAGGAGACCTTCTTCTGACAGTGAGTACATGGATGTCTAACACTCAGACATGACCATCTTTTTGTCTTGACGGGAAAATCAGTGAAACTGTGCAGGAATTGTTTAGGTTGCCTGAAGCTATGCATTTCTTTCCCCGGTTTCCATCGCTGCTTGCATGTGTCAGAAGAAGCCACAAGGGGGCAGCATTACGCTACTTATTCCCCTTATCAGCCGGCTAGTCTGCTGTGTACAGCAGGATTTCCTGTGAAACTTCCTGAAGACATCCAGTCATTTAAAAATACAAACTCCATCAGCAGGCACTGGTATTAACACCCCTCTCAGCCAATTTATAACCAGCGATACCAGAGTGTATGTGTGTATCTTTTATCTATCATGGAAGTATTATGACACAAACTACAACTGACTGTTGTAGTTACTTATTATAGTTGTCCGTTTCTCCATGCATCCTGCTTGGTGCATCTAACCACCCCATTCACCCATGCCTTCCTAAATGTCTTTGAACCCCCCCTCCTGGCCTCCCAGCCCTCATGAACAACTGAGCCTGGACAGCAGGGTGTAACAGCTGCTTGCCGTCTCATTCTGGCCTCCGTCTGCATCTGGGCAGGCGTTCCTCCACAGCATTGTCCTTCTTTGTGAGCCAACCTCTCTCTTTCTAAATCAGTCTCGATGCTATCTTTTTGGCAATTTCAGCAAATTGTCGGTTGAATCCAGATTTGCTTTCATGCTGGAGGGAGTTTTTACGCTTGCGTGCACTCTTCTTACTTTGATTGGCCAGCAACGATCACCTTCCTCTTTGTCTTTTGAATTTTCTTCCTGAGAGCCTCGGAAAAAAAGTTTCCGTAAGCGGACAACACTGGTTGTTTGTGTTTGTTGCCACAAAATGAATCCCACATGTCATCGGAGCGGGTCTGAACAGTCATTTGTCCAGCTGCTGATAAAACGCTTTAACCATTACAGATTCGGGGAAATGTTCCCTGCTTTGTGACGGTAAAGTGAAGCAAACAATGAGAAAAATGGGCCTTACGGGGCGTCGCATGTCTTTATTTCCTCAGTAGTTGAGGGATTGAGCTATCAAAAAACCCCAATGACATGAGTGACCTTTGGTCCTGTAGCTGATGTGCAGTTGTTGGGGTTGTAATTTATCCCGCCTTGCTGTGAGCTCTATCCTCTGCCTCTTCCTCCTCAGGGTTAATCGTGCTGGGAGCTGGGTGACACTGGAGGCATGACTGCACACTTGCTGCCTATAATTCAAACTGTTGCGCTGCTCACTTTGATGTGGAGCTGAAGGACGGAGACAGTGCTGGCGGATCTTTTGGACCCCTGTGGCACCGGCCTGCCTAATCTCTGCCTGTCTCTGTGGAGATGAGAAGCCGCTACACAGCGTGGATCTGGGATCTTCTGGCGCTGACAGCTCGGTCGGACAGATCCACCGAAGATTTCTGAGGAGACAAAGCTTTGCTCCGTCAGACTTGTCAAGCACACGGATTTAGATTTATTACAGAGAAATATTTTGCTTTCATGAAGGATGAAATATGATCCAGGATTCAAATTTCAAAGTTTCCATCTTGACTTGTAGGTGAACAGACCGACTGGTCTTTGGAAGCAGGAACAGACAATCAGCCAGTATGTTGACCAGTCAAATCTGCAACAGTTAGACTTTCAAGAGAGGATGAATGAATGATAACCAGTCGGCAGCCTCCGGCTTAGAAACATGAAGCCTATGCGGAAAAGGCAAAAAATTGCAGTTTCCCCTTCCTCCACTAGATGCTGCTGCAATTCCCCACAAACTCCCAAAGTTTACAGCAGAATTAAACATGTTTACAGCCTGGTTCAAAATAACATTTTAGCTTTAAAAGGTCAGGTTTACCTTCATGGAGTCTGTGAGGGAAGTGAAAAATTCTAACTCCTCCATTTAGATGTTATTTGATCTAAAATGTTTTCATAATTGGGGGCGTGTCCTTTTGGTTGACAGGTGCCTGATCTCTGCAAAAAAAGGCCAAGAACCGCACAACTGTGGTTTTTAGCCGGCTAACAGCGCCTTATCTTTAGCCTTCTTCCCCCGTTAGCTGGTTAACTCCCATAAGCTCCTGGTTAGCTTTGTTAGCTCGTAGCTCAGAGTTTGATGGGTGTCAATCATCCCTCCCCACGCTCACAGCCCCCCTCTCAGCGCCTCCTTGCTGGCCATTTTTGGGTTAGGAGACTGGTGACAGTACTGAGATGGCAAAGATGGGAACTTCCCACTGAGCTTCTCTTCAGCTCATCAGAATCCTCCGGGTCACCTGGTTCATCCAATTTTTGTCTATGATGATAACTATAAAGTAAAGAAAGATGGAGAGAAGTGCCAACTTTAAGTCTTAAATTATATTTTATAACCCAGACCCTAGTTTCCCTTCATATTAGTTGTTGGATATGAATGCGTATATAAGTCTACGCTGCAGTTTAATGACCAGCTGAACACGGCGCTCTCAGCTCTGACAGGCCCAGAGTGCTGTTATGAGTGTTAATGGTGATGTCATTGGGAAAGATCTGCCAGAGATGAACCATCTTTCTCCTTCTGTCTCAGTTTTCGGTGCCTCACAGCTAACGGGTTCCGATTTATCTGCGTGTTTGTGTCCCTGCGTGGCTTTCGCTCCACATGTCCCAGTTTCCATGCATGTTAAAATAACTGGTGATTGTAAATCAGCCCAGCGATTGACTGGTGACCCGTCCCTGGTGTATCCTGCTTCTTGCTCCTTGTGTACCGGGATGGGCTTTAACAGAATAAAGCAGACTTAGAGTGTGGAGGGCTAATGTGCTCTTCTCATGGCAGCTGCCTCTGCTCTTTCTCTGACATATGACGTTGTTTTTCTGCAAAAACTCGCCTCCCACTGGATTTCAGAGTGAAATCTTGCCTTCAGTGGGAATTCCACAGGGACATACTGTAGAGCAGGCTGAGGCCATCGACTACAGATACGAGAATTTTCCTTTTCTCTTTCAGGATTGCTTAAATACATTGGTCAATGTTTGGCTGCCTCAGATGAAAGATGACCTGAATCAAAAGAGATGGGAAATGTTTAGTCATGGTAATGGTCTCATGACCAAACCCCAGACACATTTCTGACGATGCAGTTTGTTTTAAAACCCACAAACCACAGCTGCAAAACGTGGTTACATTCACTACTTTTGTCTGATTCCCACTCGTGGTTTTTTACCTCCAGTTAGCACCCGAATGGCTCGATGAACATTGCCTCTTTCTCTCTTTCTGCTCAAACATTTCTCCCTACCCATGGAGAAGTGCTACCGATGCCTTCCACACATGCGCTTAGCACGAAAACACCAGTTCAGTGTGCAGTAAGGACGCACACATAAATCCATGCTACCTTCAAGTTCATGTCTAACAGCTGGACCTCCGTGTTGTGACATGTTTATCCGCTTTACATGCTGGAAGACACCAATATATATATTTTTTATGTATTTCATTAAGAGTCACTTCGGAAACAAATTTCTAAAGAAAAGAAAACCTTTGGGCCTCGTAGTCATATACGAATGTTGTCCATTTCACATCTATAGTGTCATTGGCTCTTCTACCCATTAAATGATTGTAAAGGAAATATTTTATGTATTTTCATAGAGGCCTGTATATATATATTTGAAGCATCCTGCCTTCATACATGGATGGGGCCATTTAAACTGATGGATCATCCTACCTTCATAAAAGGTAACATAATATAAGGTAGCTTCCTCCATGGGTTCATTTATACTGTTGAGGCCTCACAACTGGATCTCCATGTTGTTAGACTTTTATTTTGTGAAATAAACTTAAGTTTTGTATATTTATATGCAAATTAATAGAAATGGTTTATTATAAATTCTTTAAACCATTTTCAGTTTTTCTTTATTAGATAATTTGGGAATATGTGCATTCACTACTCTACACTGTGGAATCATCCTACCCGCATAAATATGGATCAGTTCATACTGTCGAGGCATCCTACCTTCATGAATTTATTCAGTTTGAGTTAAAACACCAGAGATGTTTTTTTTTACCTAGTACAGACTCAGTCACACTCAACTCTGAACTGCATGAAATGATGGGTCGGCTACGTATTGATGTTGTAGGGATGCAACACTTTCCTCGGAGGAATGAAGAACAACGCGAGTCTGAAACAAAGAATGGGGGTCATCTAGTTTGTTTGTGTCTTCTTGGCACATCAGAAAATCTGGTGTAAATGTAAACGTGGCGCCGTTCCTGCTCTGTTCTTATTGTTGAGTTGCTCAGGAATAATGGCTCTTATTATTCGGACGCCAAAGGAAGGGGTATGCTGGTAAACTGTTCCAGTCTTCGCCCATGGAAATGAGCCGGACCCCTTGGTGTTAACTGGTCTTAAAGGAAAAGTGACATCTACCCTTTCTGCAAATTGAAAAATAGAGAATTAGGACCAGGAGATGAACTGGGATTGGCCTTTTGTACCTGACTGGTTATTTATAAACCATTCGCCTTCCTTCACTGCACATGGTGAACCTATATTTTATAAGATGCGTACTTTGACTAAACTCAAAAAGAAAAAGAAGGAGGCACATGATTATCCAGCTATCTCTGCCTGTAGCCTTCAGTGTGTCTGGCATGTAGACAATACCATCAGAGACATGGCTCCTATCACGGCATCACGCAGACCCTCCATCACATCAGCTCCTATCTCGCCGTCTGTACGGACCTCATAATTGAAAGCAGGCGGCCTGATGGGTACTTTTCCCTCTCGTTGCCAGTCTTTAGAGTAATGAAATTGATAGAGCCGGGTGACCTTTCAGAGCCATATGTGAAGTTTTTCAGGCGCAGGACTCTTTGACCTGAAGAGGGCTCTATGAGCGAGGAAGTGCACCTCCAGGCGAACCTAGGCCCAGAACCTTGAGTTATCACGCCTGGCACCACAGCTGTCACAGGTTGGAAATGAGAAATACTGACTGATTCTGAAAAGCAGCAGGTGTTGCGCATTAGTGCCACTATTTTATTCACCCCCCCCCTGTGGAGGATGGGGTTGAAAAGCCCAAAAAGCTGCAGTTAGTGTAGTTGTCAGAGCGGATCATTGTAATTTATGGCAGCCTGAGCTTTGTTAGAAAACCAGTAGCTTCCCAATTTTCAGTCCGTTTAGTTTTCTCCAGTCGCTTTTACGTTTTTTTGTCTATTACGTCACTGTATTTGCTGCAGTTCTGCTAAATATGGTCATGGTATTTTTGAAAAACGTTCTATGCCAAACGTTAGCTGCTAAAAAGCTACAAGATGGCTGAAGGAGGCAGAGTTGAACCGAGAAGAACGCTCTGTGAGCGGCGGGGCGTGAAATGTCTCTTCAGATTTAAAGAGACCGCACCAAAACGAGCTGCTCTCATTGACTGTACAGAAGCACCTCAGAACAGGGGTTAAGAAGGGGTGTGTGGAGCTATACTAACAATGATTTCAGACCAAAGGATTGCAGTTTTACTTCATTTAAACCATTAATGAATGATTCACATGTGAAAAGGAAGGATTTAAAAGCATGATATGTCCACTTTAGGTGGGTGTGTTGCTCCTCTGCATCGTCCCTCTGGCTGCGTAGCTCCTCAGACAAATCCCCACAGATGGGGCTTTGCATACCCCTGCAGAGAGCGGCCTCATTAGGATTTGTTGCACAAACTGGAGAATGTTGCCTGGCTGAGGGAGCGGCGAGGCCCCGTCTCCCAGGGACACATGTTTCTCGCTGAGGCCTGACCCTGGAACTCTGGGCCTTGTCGAATCATATTTGGCTCAAATGGCTCCCAGTCATGGGCTCTGTTACCTCTGAACCAGCCCCACTGAGGCTTGTATGCAAAACCAAGCCCAAGGTTTTAATAAATGGCAAGCGCTTGTTGAGGAAACACAGAAGGCTGATGTTACGATCACGAGGGATGGTGTTGTGTATATTACACCTCGAGGTGTTTTTCCAATGTTACTGATTTAGTGAGCTTAGATGTAATGTGGTGTGTCTGATAGAGAAACTTAATCTGCTCTTTTGTTGAGATTTTTCTGCCTAAATCTAACAGAAATGATTAAACTTTTTGTTCTCAGTATTTTGGGCAGAGTTATCGCCGCTCTAATTACTGTATCACACTATACCTAGTGCTCACTTTGGCCTGTACAGGCTTACAGATGTGCTTTCATTCTTGGTGTCATATGCCCCGTTTCCACTAAGCGGTATGCTACGGTGCGGGTCGGTACTTACATGTTCTCTATTTTCCATATTGGAACATTGGAGCATTTTCGTTGTGGAACCGTCACATAAAAACGACCTGTGCTTTACTATTTTTTGGCCCCCTTCACTTGTGGGTCCATCGAAAGTGGTACTGTACGGTTTGGCCGGAGCTACTGGCATCACGCAATTCTATGCATTGAATGGAGGACAGAAACAAACACAAAACAGCTCCCAAAGCAGCGCGACACAAACATGAATCCAAACATCAGCAGGGTCTGGTCGACTCTGCAGCTTCAACATTTCCTCCCACAGTTGCTGATGAAGTCACGTAAAATGAGCTGGATGGAGGAATTAAAATGAATAGAGACAAAGCTCATGCTGTTTTGGCTTCACGTGTGTTGGTGTTATGCGAGTGTGATGTCGTGCTAGAAACCTTGCATGCCGATGGCGGCCCGACTTTAAATGGAAAAGCTTTTCTGAATGGGCTGGACCATTCAGGACTGTAGCGACCCGTTCAGTACCCTCAGTGAAACAAGGCAATGGATTCAGCAAGGTGATGGAAACCTTCCTCACAGACTTTGCTCCATATTGACATGACAGCATCACACAGCTGCTGCATCCATGATCAGAATCTCCCGTTCCACCATATCCCAAAGCTGGAATATTGGACTGACATGTAGCAACTGTTTCATGTCAGATTCTGAGCCCAGCATGTGAATGTGGAGCTGAAATTGAGACTCATCAGACCAGTTTGTCCAGTTCTGGTGAGTCTGTGTGAATCTTAGCCACAGTTTCCAGTTCTTAGCTGACAGGAGGGGAACCCAGTGTGGACTTCTGCTGCTGGAGCCCATCTGCTTCAAAGCTGGACATGTTGTGTGTGATATTCTGCATAGCTCGGTTGGAACCATCTGCCCATTCTCCTCTGACCTCTAATATGTGCTTATGTTGTTAGTTTTTTGCAGCTACAGGTGTAATTGTGAAGCAAGATACATCTCTGGAGTCTCAAACTCAAGACACAAGCTACTAATAGCCACACAGTCTATCAGTATGAGCTCATTTTACTGGTAATTTTAAGATGTGGGCAAAATGGTGATGAGCTACACACCAAACTCCATCTGCTTAAGGTCTGGATGAAAAAATGGAGACGTTGTCGTCATGATGTGACATTGTAAGGCAATCCAATTACCTGGACAAGCCAGGCTTTCTGTCCCCTTTTAGCTTGAGGTATAATCATTCATGTTCAGTATTGACGGCTGGGATTCTGATTAAATGGAGTATTTTCTAATGAACTGGCGGATGGTTCAGTGTAACCTTGAAAAGAGGGTTGCGGTGTCATGCATGTAGTGTGAGAGAGAAACAGGCTTGATTGTACACTTTCTGTCTCTGCTTTTATGTCATTTCTGTTGCTCTTCTGCTACTCTTTGTAAGGATGGACTTCACTGTAGTCATACTTTTTACCGGCTGCATGGAGAATGTACTCGACTAATTTGCATAAATCTTCTATATACATTTTATGTGAGCTGCTAATAGATGCTGACTTGTAAGGGCCTTTTCACATGGCGTGCTCGGGCCCGGGTCCGAGCACGTTTGACCATAAAATTTTGTCCATGTGAATGCAAACAGGCTGGGCCCGGGCGCGGCACGGGTGGCCCAGATGGGAGGTAGTCCAGGACCCGGGCCACCCGTGCTCGGGCACGGATCAGTGCTTTGTGAACGC
>JAVQJG010293849.1:0-27525 GCA_036024015.1 Craterocephalus amniculus | reverse complement strand
CCCCCCCCCCCCCCCCCCCCCCCCCCCCCACCCCCCCCCCCCCCCCCCCCCCCCGCCACCCCCCCCCCCGCCCCCGCCCCCGCCCCCCCCCCCCGCCCCCCCCCCCCCCCCCCCCCCCCCCCCCCACTCTTCGTCAACACTGAGGTCACATCATCACAATTCACAGGATGGGAGTGGACAAAGCAGAAAACCCTAGTTGATACAAACAGTGAATGGTTGAAATGGGAGAACAGGGTCAAGAAACTAACTAGATCTTTAGGATTTAGGATTTTAGATAGGATTTGTTGATTCTTTGTGTCTTTTTGTCGTATTTAGCCTCTCTTCCTGGAGTATTTGGTCCAGGCGTATGAGTTGTCGAAGGAATCCTCTGTTTGGGAAGATCCAGCGCTTCTGTTGCACAAAACGGACAGAAGACAGCAGACTGAGGCGATGATGAATCATCAGATAGGCTAAAACCAGCGCTGCAGAGCGACTCACACCCACAGCACAGTGCACAAAAACTTTACCTGGAATCACAGAAAACACAAAGACAGGAAAGAAATATCACCTGAAACTTATTGTGTCATTTCTTAAACCTTAAACCATCTATTCGGTACCTCCTGATGTCAAAGCCTGGTGAATGAACTCGGAAGCTGGGTAAAAATAAGGTGAAAGGTCAAACGTTGGTAGATCGTTGGCGGGAACTCCATAATATTTCACTGTGGTTCCGTAGAAATCATCACTGCCTTTACAGCAGAGTTTACCATGTGCGGCATTCAGCACATGAGTGATGCCCAGTTGCCAGAGGCCAAACTTGTCATGGGACATAAACCTGGCTGGCACAAATGCTTCATCAGTTTGTAAGAATCTACAGGTTCCCTGTGGGACTTTTAAACGAAATGCAGGAAACTCACATGCCTCCCAGAAACAGGTTTGGCCACACCTCGTCTCCATGCTGACATGAACAAGGAGCTGAGTGCAGAACATCTTCCAGCTCCTGAAGAGATGGGATCACACATGTGAGACCTTCTTCCTCGCCTGAGCCGTTTGTCTGTTCTGTTGCACATTTAACTCCCGCCACATCGCCTGAGGGGGACCTTCTGTCTGTCATTGCTACCTTTACACCGCCTGCGCTGCTCTGTTCTTTCTCTACAGCAGAATCAAGCTGCTCTCTTTCGTCTGCCTCATGCGCTCTGTGACTGTCACAAGCAGGTGTTGCACTTTGGCTCAGGCTCACAAACGCTCCATCATGGAAACGTGTCTGCAATTATATCAGCGGCATTGAAACCCCACTGCGTGTGACTGAGGAGTAAAAGATCAGCTCAGATCAGTAAAACTGGCTTTTTCTTTTACAACTTGAGTCAAACCTGCAACCAGATACTTGTTTTTCATAAAATGGTCAGCAGATGTCAGTGTGCTCTAAGCAGCAGCTCTTCATGAGGCCACCAGATCCTCTTTACTGCTTTTGTTTACCAGTGCTCCTTCCTGTTTGGTGTTGCCTAGTTGTCACAAGCATGTTGGCCATGAAGTACTCTTTGGAGAAGAGAAACAAGGAGCTAGCTCATCAACACCCTCTGACTGCTCTGTGACAGTGGATTTTGTGGTAAGGGGGACAATATTTCCTAATATTATTTTAAAGTAAGTTTGAAAGAAGAAAATGTTCCTTCTGTGACTTGTTTGCTCTGACTTGACCATGTGCACACCTATTTCTGACCAGGTGAAGAAAAACAAGATTTGAAGAAGTGACTTAACTACAGTTAGACTCTTTGTGGCTCGACGGTGAGCAGACTATAAGCCCTTTGTCAAACTGTCTTTGTCTCACACACACTGAAGGGCTTTCTGTCACACAGCTGTGAGTCACTGCTCCCTGTCACTCACTATAAGCCAGCCAAACAAGCTGACATGGCACTTATTTATCCCAAGTAAAGCCTCGGGCAGAGACGGTGCAGGATGTTGCCAGTAAAGTCGAGAAGCTAGTTAAAAATAACTTATTTCTCTTGTGGGGAATAGAGCAGCAGCTGTCCTGGTGAGTTACTGTAGGTTTACATGTAAAAATGTAATACGGGCCGGGCTGTTAGGGAGCTTTCTTACCAGTTCTGTATAGATTATACCCTGATGAAGCCACTATTTGATCTGCAGTTATGATAATACATAAAGATAGATGATTAAAATTCTGTTTGATTTCATTGGTTTGAAATACTATGATCTTTTTAGTGATGTCATTTTAGGTGTGGCTGTTAATCAAGGCGTGATACAAAGTGTGAGGAAGAAAATGTACCACAGTGGATTCTAAGATGCTTTTACAGCCTTTGGGAAAATAAATTAATATTTCAGGTAATAGATGGGAAATCTGAACAATGATAATTTAAATCAGTTTATGATTCTTTCTTTATTATTTTACTGTAAGTTTGTCAAACGTCAGTGTCCCAGCTATTAGAACATCCATAATTTTATGCTCCACAGCTGAAATAAAAGAGAGAGAGACAAAAAAAACCTTATATTTTTGTTCATTTGCTACCTTATTTATGACTTAATTTGATTGATCTTTCTGTTGAGGATTAGTAGTTTTACTTGCTTTACTTTATTTTCAACATTTCTTATCTGTTTGTTGGACATAAAATGTCATTTAAAGATATTTGCAGAGCAAATAAAATACATTAAAAGAGAAATATGAGGTTTCTCTCTAATAAATACAATAATATTTCTTGATAATGTGATGCAAGAATTCAAAGACTTTAATTGTCTAAACACTAGAGACACTCAATGAAATACTGATAGCAAAAAGCTGCTCACTCTTAACTCTATCCAGTGTCCAGTCCGCATGCTGGCTATCGCTCAGGGTCAGAGGTCAACAGTTATCAGATATGATGGTGGAGTGTTGCAGACCTTTGGAGCTGAGGCAGTTTAGGCTGAACATCACTGCAGCTAGCTTATCTGAAGGTAAAAGGTCAAGAACAAGCAAAAAAAAAGAAACCTGAAGTAATAAATGGGGACTCAGCAGCAGCAGGTCTGTATGCAGGTGAGGACTTACAGTAACAGACCCTTGCTTGGTTTTATTTTTCTGTACAATCTTGACGGTTAGTGACTCGTTATTTTAACTGTTTTCCTCTGAATTGTGGAACATTAGTAGAAAAAACAACATTTGTTTGTTTTATTTTGACCTGTAACTGCATCACATGAAGCAGGGTGTTAGTTCATGCTTACACTAAGAGCTACTGGTTAACTGTGCTGTTGGATGACCTGAACACAGATATTACCTTTAAGAGGTCTACAATGTTTAACGCTGGCACATCATTTTGAATTGCTGATCACTTTCATTGACATTTACTTCATAAAATTACCACAAGATGCACAATCTGTGATCATATCAAACATAGAATTGTGTGCTTCACCTTTTACTTTTATTTGTCAAAGCCTGCTTGACATAACACTGTTTATGTTTGTGTCTACAGCAGCATGGCGCAGTCAGAGGACAGTGTGATCTCCTGGAGCTGTAATCAGGTGGCCCAGTGGCTGCAAGACGAGGGTTTTGGACGGTATGTGGAGTTATTATGCACACAGCACCGTCTTGATGGCCTCAGCCTGCTGGCTCTGACAGAGCCCGACCTGCGTGGTCCTCCACTGGGCCTCACTGTGCTAGGAGACATCAAAAGACTGGCTATAGCTCTCCATCGGCTCCAGAGGCGTAACCAGATGCAGCTGGAGGAGCTTGGTCTGCGGCTCTCAGACAGTGTTCCTGCTGGGCTCTCGATGAGCGCTGCGGGGGCCGAGTGGATCCGTGATGAAGACGACAGGGGGGCCTACAGTGGAGGTGAAGGCTTGTGTAATGGGACTGAGCTGCGGTTGAGGAGCACTGAACAATCTCGATATGTGTCTGGTGCAGTGTTGTGTCACACGCACTCCAATGGGAGGTGTCAGCAGCGGCTAGCTGGCAGATTGGACCCAGAGGTGTGGAAGACAGTCCTCAGTTCCATATATGTGTTTTTTGTATTTGGATTCACCTCTTTCATCATGGTGATTGTACACGAGCGTGTCCCAGACACACGGACGTACCCACCACTTCCTGACATATTCCTGGACAGGTAACCAGCATCTGTATCTTCAGTGTTTTGCATTGATAATTATTTGTAAATATACTAAGATTAATCTATGACTTCATCATTTTAGTTCAAGTGAACCTTCTCTTGTTGTCAGATCATGTCTACTCACTAATACATGCATTTATGTACTCTCTTAGTGTACCCAGAATCCCCTGGGCTTTTGCAATGGCCGAGGCTTGTGGCCTCATTCTGTGCTATATGTTTTTGTTGATCCTGCTCCTTCACAAACACAGGTAATCTCACTTCCAAGGGGCTCCATCACATTATACTGTTATCAGTACTGTTTCTGATCCAATAAAAATGTTTGCTTTGTCTATGTTTCAGGTCAATTCTTCTCAGACGGCTGTGCTCTTTGATGGGAACAGTGTTTCTGCTTCGCTGCTGCACCATGTTTGTCACATCGCTCTCCGTGCCAGGGCAGCACCTAAAATGTGCCAGCAAGGTGAGTAAAACACAAGACTCATCTGCCATGATAAACAATGAGCATCTACCAGTGGGATTCATAGAATAACCATTTACTTTCCTTTTTTTTTTCTTTCTTTCTTGCCTCTAAGACATACAGCGATTCCTGGGGAAAGATCCAGAGAGCGTTGACAATTTGGACTGGTTTCGGGATGACTCTCACAGGAGTCCAAACCTGCGGAGACTACATGTTCAGTGGACACACAGTTGTTATAACAATGCTCAACTTTTTTGTGACCGAATGTGAGTATTATTTCTTTTATTTGCCTTCAATGACATAATGTTTGACTTCACTGTGCAAGGCCTTCGCAAAAGGATTAGGGTGAATGCCTTGGTCAATATTTTGTCTTCCCAACTATTGTTTGACAAGTTGATGCATACTTGGATGTGGAACTGTCTAATATTAATCACTTTGACCCCAATCCATGAGTTACACTGCTAAAACTTGGACACAGATGATATCACAACAATTATACTACCAAACACGGAGATGGTTGTAAAAACATAATTTCTGTGTAGGGTCAACTAAAATTGAGTGAGGAACTTATATTAATGTAAGAATGTGTTGCTCCGTGTATCAGAACCACCACCAGATATATCATTGAATGATTTATTTTATTTCTAGACACGCCACGAAACTGGAATCTGATTCACACCATCTCCTGGGTGTTGAACCTGTTTGGGATTTTCTTCATCCTAGCCGCCCACGAACACTACTCCATCGATGTGTTCATCGCTTTCTACATCACCACGCGTCTGTTCCTCTACTACCACACCTTGGCTAACACTCGTGCTTACCAGCACAGCCGCAGGGCGCGCATCTGGTTCCCCATGTTTTCCTTCTTCGAGTGCAATGTGAACGGGCCCGTCCCCAACCAGTATCACTGGCCCTTCAACAAACCTGCCTTCATGAAAACTCTGATTGGATAACGAGCTTCCAAAGAAAGGATTGTAGTTTTAGTGCCTCAAAGAAACACCTTTTAACTTATTGCAGTAACGTTATTCTATTGTTTTGTAAAATAAATTATCTGTTTTTATTCTCAGGCTCAAAGGAATTTTTTTAAAGTTTGGGAAACATTCTTAATGAAGAGTTTTAGATGGAAAGGCTTAGGCCATTTTCATGTTTTTTTGCAAAGTAACAAGCCAAAGCTTGGAGCTGCTTAGCTTAGTTTAGCAGCAAAACTGGAATGTGGAAAGCTTTAGTTTGGCTTTATCTGAAGTCAAAATTTGCATTCCCTACACTAAATATTGTATTTTTATGATCAGAAACAACAACAACACAGCAGCAAAAACCTGTATTTCTTAACAACTTCCTGCTAACTGCAGCTAGCATTAGCTTTATGGGTATGGTAACAGTCCCACAGTAACAGAAAGTGGTTAAATCTATTTTCCCAACATGTTAAACAGTTGTTCAAATAGCACACTAACAAAATACTACAAAATCATCGTTATCATTCTTTGCTTCCATTATGGGGAGGTTTACAGTTCAGTTGGTCTCTTTTGGTCTGTTTGTTTCACTTTATATTTCATGTAAAGGATGTGGATACAATTTTCTTGTTTTGGGAACTACTGAAACAAAGAACTTTTTCAGTTTCATGTTAAAGTAACCCCTTCTTTTTCACTTGAACTAATTTACCTTTAAAGCTGCTTTGCATTCGATAGTATCAATTTTGGGAGAGTAGGGTTTCTACACACTGTTAAATTCAACCAAATACAAAGCACCTTTTTTTTTAAATTTGCCATTCAGATGGGTATGTGGGTTTTATCACTTCTATTCTAATGTATTTTTATAGTTTTCTACCTTTTAAATTCATTATTAATTATGAAAATGAATATGGAATATTTTTTGTTGCTTGGTATAGCAGTAAACCTTGGTTAGCAGTTGTTAATACAATGTTTAAGGATCAGAAGTATTTCATTTATATGGCATGGCTGATCCCAAATGTATTCTTTTTTTCCTGGTAATTGTTAAGCCTTATTTGATCATATGTCTTTGCCTTTTGGCTCAACAATGAATTATAAAGATAAGGAAATTGTTTATTTTTCAGGTTGTTCATCAACTTTATTATCGCTGTGTGTTTTAGATTTAGCTAACAAAACATTCATCAGAAGTGATAAGTTTAAAGTCAGGGAGGTGTGCCTTCAATATTTAATTTCAATATTTCAGCTGTCCTCCTCCTTAAAACCAGTAACTGACATACAGCTTAAATATTGACACTAATGGTTTACAAGACTGCACACCTTAGGCCACCATTAGTCTTCCACTGACTGGATCACGTCTTATCTGAAGATGGTATGTATTCAATGCCTAACTTTTAAGAACGCTGTATTTTTGTTAATGTGTTGTTTGGAATAAAGAAATTATATTTTGCTAGACTGGTCAGAGTTGATTTTGTTTTAATTGCAGTATAAATAGTGATATGAAAATTATTTTAAGGACTTTGTTGTTGTCAGAGCATCTATATTTGATGTATCTTACACCCTTTCAGAGTCTATCTTATGCTTTCTGCTCCTCTGTTATAGAATATCATATTTTAAATTGTTTACTTGGGTTGTCTGTGAAAAGTCTCCTTCAGCATGGTATACAATGTACAGTAAGTTGTATCAAGTATGCTAGACTAGGTTTGAGCTCCGCATTGGGCAAGCAATCATTCAAATGCAGAAGAGCTCAACACATGGTAGTCATCTCATCAGGATAGGACTCAGCTCTTTTCCCGCATCACTTATAAGGATCTCAATGGTAAAATTCTAGACGGAGAAGACAAGTGATTTGAACGGGGAGTGAAAAAGGTAATCCATGTCAAATTAGAGAAACTTTCAGAGAAGAAAGACATCACATCTCCCCCTTCTACAATAGCATCCTTTTTATTATCTCAATGAGACTGACAAAACCTATTCACACTTAGCCACAGGTGAAACTATAGACGTAGGTCACTCTAATGAGACATCAGGTGAGTCATTACTCTCAATTACAATCATAGACTCTAAAACATCACTGGTTTCACGGGCTGATTTAATGAACTCTCCCACTATTTCTGTCCATCAAATGAAGAAGCTCTTGTGGATGAGAGCACCGCTTCCTCAAGAAACTAAACCCAATTCAGCTGGCTTAACCCAGTCTATACTGGATATTAATAGAGTTGTTGTTGGAGGTGGTAATTCTGTGGTCTACTTGAAGCCTTTTAAAGTAATGATTGAAACAGTATCAGTTTGAACAGCAGGGACTTTGTGTCATGCTATGTAATAATTAACACTAATACTGAAATAATGTGCATGTGGTCAAATGACTAAATGTCAGTTTTTTAATTCAATATGGTTATCCTTTTAAATTATTTGTCAACATAATAAAGCATGGTAATTGCATCCGTATTATCCTTGTTATATATATATATATATATGCATAATTAAATTTCCCCAATTTACTGTACGATGACACACTTAAATTTGTGTATAGTTTCAGAAACAATTTTGCCATAAAATCACCTTTTTACATCAATGATAATGAGGGTTTAAGAGGTTGTACAGCATTGATAATCTTTCTATGCACAGTAGAAATGACGTGCCATATTCACGGATGCATGTTGTTTTTAATATGTGACTTTTTTCAGACTTCTCTCCAAGTTCTTGTTTGTCTGCTGGGTCTGTTTGTCCTGTGTCACTCTGACTGCTTCTTCCAGGAGGTAATGACCAAAGATCTGGAAAACCCTCCAAAAGGTGAGTAATATCACTTCCACTTTTAGAGACACAATGTGACATAATGCAGTGCAACAGAAACTGTGCTGAGGTAGATTTTCTCTGCTTTGTTCAGCAAATGTTATTTCCCCTTTATCCTCTTATTATAAAACAAAGGAAACAAAAAAATTTACATTTTCTACATTCATGGAGTATTACCATGGTTTGTATGACTGAAAATCTTCTCAGACATTTTGACAGACATAGAATAAATTAGCATTAATTTCTTTTCTCTGAAACCACACCTCAATAATCAACTAACTCACCTTTTCTCTGAACTGAGGTTTGGTTTCTTTACAAACAGGGTGTGTGGATGAAGACGGAAAGGAGCATGTTTTTGGCTCTGATTGGGAGAGAGACTGCATGGACTGTTCTTGTACAGATGAGGGTTTGAGCTGCTGCAGCAAGTAAGATTTTCATGTTTTATAACATTTTTCTCCCCAAGTTTCCTCAGCTCTCATCATGTCTCATGTCATTATTGATACTTCTTTGTTTTCTCCCCCTCAAACTGGAACACTGTTCCCTCTCCTGGTCAAAGTAATATCAGATGTCCAACCATGATAATTAATCCAACACCTTACGCATGTGAAAAGATTTGTTTTTGAAGCAGGAGGAGTTTTAAACTTTATGCTTCCTCTATGCAGTTAAGCAAAAGATATGCCATAAAGTCAAAAATAGCAACTTTAGGAAAATGGTTAAATGTAAATAATGGGGAGAAATTGCTATCTTACTTAAGGGGAAATGAGAAAATTTGTGCTGTAAGTTTCAATAAAGAGGTCTGTCTCATTCACTGACATACTATATGTGTATGCATATTTCTGTAAAATATATCACAACATTTTGAGAGGAACAGTTTTCATATGGCCATTAAAGTGTGTGAACTGCACCATTTGTGTGTATATTAAAAAAAAAACTATACTGCTATTTCGTGAATATCCCTTCTAAAGGATCTTGTCTCTGTGTCCTCCAGGTTGCCTGATCCAGAAACGGTGGACCTCCCTGAACAATGTGAGCTGGTTGTTGATCAAGAGGCCTGCTCTGCCAAAATGGTGCTGAAGTCAGACAAAACAAAAGAGTGTAACCCTCTCTGAACGCATGTTCCCCACACATTAGAGACTTCTAAAACATATCAGGAGTCATGTTGATTTTATGTTTCAAATTTTCTCACCTTCAGGTGTGCTCATGCATTATCTCTTAACAAAATCCACAACCTCACCAATGAAATACCTAATCTGTCATGTTTCAATTTTAGTGACAATAAAATGAAAAGCTCTTCTGGTTCTTTGTCTGTGCTTCGGTAATGCTTCAGCAGTCTTTGCAGCAGGTGTCAGGATGTAATAGAATAATTCCACCACTGTGTGACAGCAGAGCTCAGATCTCAGAGGAGCTCAGGCAACCAAAGGGCTCTATTATAGCTGTGCTCCCCTCACTGCTGTGTCTGACAGAATCGCACTGGTTATTACGATATTCATCTCCTTTTCCAACTCCCATCCATGCGGATTCATACCTATTCAAAGAATTGACTCCTATCCTCTTGGCATCAGAGAAACTAATTCAGCCAGCCCCCCATGTGAGTCTCTTTTTTTCATTTTTTAATACAGTAATAATATATTTAATAAGCTAAAGATAATTTTAGATGAAAGTCAACCAGTTACTAAACCAGTTATGAAATGAATGCTCTATTGTCTCTTTTTCATCTTGCAGGTTTAAATACAGATGTGCAGCTGGACTGTGTGTCTCTTGATTTGAAAAGTGTTTTGGATCATGCAAACAATAGCTCTCGGCATAGGTATTTCTGATGTGTGTCAAATGTGGGCAGAAAACTGAAGTAGAAAAGCAAACTGGGATGAATTATTTGCCTTATTTGCATGAATGCTGTACACTGTGGGAATGTGGAGATAACAAATCTTGTGACAGTATTTCTGGTGATCATTTTTTGAGAGGGATCACCTACAATTGGTGGTACCCCCAGCTGAGAACAATGAGGCTCGGGTCATTATTTCAGGTTGAGCATGTAGAGCAGTGCCAGCTGTTCGTCCACAGGGAAGAGGGAAAAAGGAGAAGAGAGAAAATAATGTTTGAATACCATGCATGGATTTGGTCTTTTTAATTTATTTATTTTTGTATGTGGTGAAATCTGACAAACTACAGGTGTCAGGTTTTAACAGAAAATAAAAATAAAAAAAAGAAAGAAAAGAAAAAGTATAAAGAGGTGGCGCATAGACATAGGAACCAATGGTACACAGGGAAATTGGTTTGAGAATTCTCAGTCAAACACACATAAAACTGTGTATCCTTTACATTTTCAAAAATTACAATGAAGTTGTGTGCACTTGTGTGGCCATTCAGAATTATTTTGTATCTGAAGACCTTTCAATTAGATTCTAATAATTGAATTTTGGCACATGAGAGAAAAAAAAAGATTTTTAATGGATAATACAGAAATAATATTGCACAATGTTTGTGGAGGACATGTTTGGCTAATGAGAATGTCAAAATGTCACCTGGACCATGTTTTATGATAAATGGGCGGGGGGCACTGTAGGGTAGACCAAAATGCAATTCCTGTTCTCTGCACCATGTGAGTGTGAAAACCAGAACGTGGTCCAGGGAAAATTACATCCAGCTAACGATTTATTACTGTAAAAGCTATTTTCTCAGAGATGGAGGACATTTTGCTGTGGGAGAAAAAAAAATACAATGGAAGAAATGGAGTCAGGTCACAGTGTTCCCTATCCAGCAGAAATTAGCAGAAAGAGTGTGCAATGCCACAATAAAAAACTACTTGTTGGAAATATGTCTTAAGCATCGCTGTAATATGACAGGCTCGAATGTGTCCATGTTAATAGATGTTTTTTTTCCTTTTCTCCTGCCGGTGTTTCTCGTTCAGATGGCTATGATGTTGGGTTTGGGTGGCATTGCACTTGCCTTTCTTCCTCCGAACAAAGCGTGATCAATGCTGTGCCACCCTGCCTGCAGCTCACTCAACACACTGACAGAATATGTTAGTAAGGATGCCGTGTGAAGTGACTGATAGCAAAGTGCGTGTACTGTTAATGGAAAGTGACAGTCTCATTTTGTTTACGACGCTGGCCTTCACGGCACAGGGCAGAGGTTTCAGGGGAGACAGCTACAATCCATTTTTAGGATTCCTACAATGTCATGCCCTTTCCCTTTGATGTACAACGCAGTTTATTGTGCAGGAAAAAACGGAAGCTTCAGCTCCATTGTATGCATAGTAATTGTATTGTCACTAAGCAATTATCTTCATCTTGAAGCATGCAAGCACCATTTGTGGGAAAGGAACTGACAAGTCTCTCATCTTAAGATGCGGGTGAAGAAAAAAGTCACTTGTGACTGCAGTCGCTTCTTCACAGAGTCACAAAAAATAATTACTCACCCTGAATATCTGTTGGAATTATTTGGCTCTGTTGGTCTAAAATGTGGATGTCTCATCTTCCCTTTAATTGTGGGTTACTCCGCTGACAGTATCTTCAAAGATGAAGTTATGTTCACAGTGATTATGCTAATGGTCTTCTCAAAATGTTGTCCATATCCAAAATTATCCATATATATAGGTGTTGGAAAATGTTAAGTCATGCAAAAACACACCATTACAGGCTAAAATACTGCAGTGAAAATCTTTGCACAAGTAGCTACATATATCATGTATTTAGACCACAACAATGTCAAATAATTAATCTAAAGGCAATCTAAAGGCACTAACACTGTTTAAAGCATATGTCATTGTAGCTGTCCGAGGAAGACATCTTTATATTTTTATAGAGACCAATCTGTCAGGTCATCTGACAAATGGAAAAGAATTAAGAAAAAATAAGGTATTTTAATGGTTTTCAGCTGCAAAAAATGAATGAAAATGTTCATATATTTATTCCTTCATTCATTCATTTTCTTTACCACTTAACCCAATTCAGGGTTGCAAGGGGTGAGAGGTGGGGTACACCCTGGACAGGTCACTAGTCCATCGCAGGACCAACACAAAGAAACAAACAGCCATTTACACTCACTCACTCCTAGGGAGAATGCAGAGTTTTAGCAATTTAGGGCGAATTTATGAGAATTTACCATTTAACTAGCATGTTTTTGGACTGTGGGAGGAAGCTGGAGTACCCGGAGAGAACCCACATCTACACGGGAGAACTGTGATGGGGCCACAACCTTGTTATTCTTTGTTAAAATTGATCCATATATCTAAATTTGATGTAGAATAATCAGCTAAACTGCAGTTTGATCCATTTACCATTTCACATGCATAATTAATGTATGTGTCTCTTAGCATTTGCAAAACATTGCAGACACACCTCTTCTGACACACCGCTTGCATTGAACATATATGTCTTGATCAGTGGATGCCAATTGTTTTCACTAAAAACACAGATATCAACTCAACTTTCAAATGGCACAATGATAATAATGATTAATTTTCCATTAATCAGTCAGTCGACAGGTGTTTTGACAGAGTGTGTCTGCTTTCTTGCTCCTAATCTCACAGGAAGTTTTTTCCAAGGCTTTTTTTTATCAGCTTGGGAGATTTCCTGTGCTCATTGCTTCTCTGTCAGAATATCACTTCAACACGAACAGACCCATTGACCTATAAGCACGATTGCTCTTAGGAAAGAAAGGCTTTCTATGTTTTCCTCTGTGCTTTCTCTCTCTTTGATTCAGATGCAGGATTTCAGAAGACTGCGATGGATAGTTAAATTCAGGGACTTTCTAAGACCAAGGTCCTGGTGAAATGTCTTTGAGCAGCAATATAAGTCAGCCTTCTTCCTCGTCTCTGCTTTTCAACAGCTCTACCCCTCCATATTCCCTATCATGGAAGAAAAGTTCCAGTTATGAGTCTGTGCAGGAGTGGCCAGCAAACAAAACCCAGCTCATCTCAGACCTCTTTGTTCTCGGGCATGATGAGCAGTGCCATATGTCTCCCATCCTCACAGCGTGTCTCGTTGTGTGGTACAGCCTCACAATGGTGTTGGGACTAGTGGGGAACATCGGCCTCATTTGCATCATCACCCATCGCAGAGAGAAAGTCAATGTCACTAGCATTTTCATTTGCAACCTGTCATTTTCTGACATTCTGGTGTGTGTGTTTTGCCTCCCATTCACTGTCATATACACACTTATGGACCACTGGGTGTTTGGGTCGTTGTTATGCCGCTTGGTGCCATTTATTCAGTGCATGTCTGTGACTGTGTCAGTGCTGTCTCTAGTCTTTATTGCTCTCGAACGACATCAGCTCATTATTAACCCATCTGGATGGAAACCCAGCATTCCTCAGGCCTACACTGCAGTCATTCTCATTTGGATCCTAGCCAGCTTCACCTCCACACCTTTCTTAGCTTTTCAGCTGCTCACAAATGAGCCCTACACCAATGTAGTCCTGCCGTTCGGTCAACAAGTTTCTCCCCATGCCTATGTCAATGCATCTCTGCCTCAACCGGCCTCATATACATACATAAACTCATCCGTGCCTCTAAACTTATACCGCTCCCTGTTTTCCTACATCCCCACCTCTCCACACATGGAGGCTTGTGTGGAGCACTGGCCATCCCAGGAACACAGGGTTGCTTACACCACATGGCTCCTGCTGTTCCAGTACTGCGGCCCACTTCTGTTAGTCCTTCTATGTTATGTCAGAGTATTTGTGCGCCTTCGCCACCGGAAAGAGATGCTGGACCGTGCCAGGATCCCAGAGACCCAGCGGATGACCCATAGTCGCCGAATCAATATCATGCTGGTCGCCCTCATTACGGCCTTTGCTCTTTGCTGGCTTCCACTCACCATCTTTAACGTGGTGGCAGACTGGAACCAGGAGGCTCTGCCTGTCTGCCATCACAACCTTCTGTTCTCCCTCTGCCATCTGCTGGCCATGTCCTCCACCTGCATCAATCCCATCATCTATGGTTTCCTGAACTCCAACTTTCGGCAAGAGGTGCGAGAGGTGCTCCTGCACTGCCGCTGTTTTCCGTTAGAAGAGGAGTGTGAGCAGTTTCCTATGTCCACAGTGCACATGGAAGTGTCCCGCACCTCTGTGCCTCTCCCCTGCAGGAGCAACTCTGTCTGACTCTAAATGGGCCGCTATATGGGATGTAGCTATAGTTACTTGAACTGTACAGTTTTTGGACTATGATTGTTTGACCTAATGACAGCACAAAAGTTTTGTCAATGATTTACAGTTAAATGTGCATTAAGATGTAGGGTTTTATTAGTTTGCAGTACAGACATAAACTAGGTGTACTGATGGGAAAATATTTTGAAAGTGGTGTGTTTAAATGAATCTGTTGCTATATGTAAATTTTGTGTTTAATGATCTAACACTTATTTATTTTGTATGGTACACCGCTTCTGTTAAATTTCAATATTTCATTATTTCTTTTGTTTCTATGACAAGTGTGTTAAGTGAATTTTATGTAAAAACATTTGCTGTGGAGAAAAATGGATGTCTGTTGAGGTTAATGTGACCAATGAAGACAAACAGTATCGGTTTACAGCATTGTTGAATTTGCTTGAATGCCTTCAATTATTTATTCAGTGTGTTAAGATGTGTCTTTGAAAAGATATTTGAATATGTGCCATCTTAGGAGGATGAATTGAGGGTTAAGTTCTCATGTGTTTTCATGATAATATGTACATTTTCTATAACTGTAGACTGTGGATTTACTAAATCAAGATGCTTGCTTTTGATCTTGTGGCATTATAATCATGCATGATGATTGATTTTATGATGGTAGGGGTGATTTTACTGCAGGCTGTCTATTTACTAGTAAACTACTACCTCAGTGCTTTGCCCCATTCCCTTTTTGTTTATGTGCTTTGAAAATGGATATGCCCAGAGACCGAATTCATACTTGATGCTGTTTCAACACTCAAAGTGTATACAGTGGTTACAATTTTTTGTCAAGCTTTTTTCCACTTTTCATAACCAAATGTTAAAATTTCTGCTGCATTTTACACATAATACATTTCTTATTAATTGAAATATTAACACATCTTAACTGTCAGTAGAATGTGTTCTAAAATTCACTGCATGTGATTCCATTAACAGAAAAAACAATACACATTAGCCCTAAATCGTTATTTTAACTAACGAGACCAAAATGAGGGGAAAGAGAAAGAAAGAAAGTAAGAAAGGAAGAAAGAAAGAAAGAAAGTAAGAAAGGAAGAAAGAAAGAAAGAAAGAAAGAAAGAAAAAAAGAAAGAAAGAAAGAAAGAAAGAAAGAAAAAAAGAAAGAAAGAAAGAAAGAAAAAAGAAAGAAAGAAATATGTATCACAGTTGAATTTTCAAAGAGAATTTATAACTACAAACGGAAGTGACGTACCTATCTTTCCCAGAACTCATTGCAACACAAACTGCACGCGCCAACAGTATGGTGTACTTTGTAGTCAGTTATCCAACCAAGGTAAGTAACGGAGCACTTAACAACCCACTACCCCACAAAATAAGTTAATGACAATTGCTCAACAGGACGGGTGAATACTTTATTTCGCGGTTTTGTGGTGAAAAAGTGAAATAATTTATGTTAGTATGATATAGAAGTAAAAGCGATTACTATTCCTACAAAGGCGAGGCTGTCGTAATCACTAAGCTATTAGCTTGAAGTTAGCATCAAAACATCCGGCAATTTAGCTAAACGGTAACATTATTAAGCAGTAAAGTTAGTCACGTAAAAAATAATTATTTAATGTCAATTAATCTGTTTTGTGCCTTGAATATGCTACCTTACGTGGTAACTAAGCAAAAGGTCAACAGCCCTACATGGTTTTGTTGGCAAATGTCTGCTTTTGCATTGCAGTTATGAAAAAAATAAAATATAAAAATTAAAAGTGGAAAAATATCAGCGGAAAAAATTGCCCATTTTGAGACCAACTGGAAATAAACAGAATACAGCAGTTTGCAGGTCACCCATATGTGCTCTGAACTGAAAAAAGTATCATATATGGACCATGGATATCATATTGACTGTCAACTCAGTCTGTAAGCATCTGAACCGAGAAGGTCTCTTATGTCCTTAAAACTTAACTATTTCCCCATTCTTTCTCGATGTAAAGTTTTAGTTGTATGACAGGTCAGGACCTGCCTTGTTTTGTTTCATGTAACAAATCTTATGGGCTCCTGTACTATACCACTATGATTTGTTATTATGTACAGTGTACAGTTTTTCCCAGCAAATGATGCTGGCTTGTTGGCAAGAATTAATGTGTTAGTTGTTTACTTGCAGTTATGTTTCAACTTTTATGGCGCCTTTGATGTGCTTGCTTTTGTGTACTGCTGTACTTAAATTGAATTGAAAATAAGCATTTTTAAAAAAAAGGAATACAATTCTTACATGTCAACGCCATATATTGTTGATATTCTTAATATATTTATAGAACAATAGATCTTTAAAAACAAAATGATTAGACTACATTGCTGTTAAGTAGTGATGGAGAGACAAAGCCTCATTGAAGCCTTCCAGCCAGTTTGTAGTCATTTTAACAATAGGCTATGTTTTACTTTCCATGTTATACACACCTATGTACTTGTTGTGTATAGTGTGTATGTTGACAAAGTATGACCCATCACTACTGTAAGGTATAAAGTGCAAACACTGACAATAACAATATATTCAAATTGTGAAAATTGCCGTTACTATAATGTGCATAACCTACTTTCCTAAACAATATTAGGATTTAGTGATTCAGTATGTAAAAAAAAAAATCAGAGGTCAATGAGAGAAAAAAACGCTGTGAGTTACATAAATGGCAGCCACCACATTTTTTATTAAACAATGGTATCTCTGATTTGACCTCCTTAGATTTCAAACTACAATCTTTGTTTGGATATGTGATAAATCACCATTTAGAATAACTGATGCGTTGAAATGCACTAGATGAAGAAAGTACAAGGGTTCATAATATTAACATTTTAAACTTAATATGATACTGAGAATAGTGCTGGATTGGATACTTGATTATTTTTTATCCTACTAAGGGAAAAAACAAACCTTTATTTTTTAGATTTATATCAGAACAACACAAAACCCAAATGATAAAAAAATAGATACATGAAAATACGTTAACATTTTAAATAAATACTTTATTTTAAAGCTATTAAGTCATGCAAGAATAAAGTCTTCTCAACTATTAGCCCACTGTAGTGAAAAATGACATTACAGTGTCCTGTCTGATTTATTTTTTCACGCAATAATTCTGTATACTTTAGGGTTGTTTAGATCTGATTAATGATCCCGTTGTCTCAGTCTCAGTATGGGACTTTAAGAGATACTGATTGTTAGACATGAAAAACTGAGTTGCATAAGCATGGCAGCAAGGCTGTATCACTAGAGCTATGAATACTAGACATGAATGACTTGACTTATTTTGTGTATTCTGGGTTTTTGAGGCAAAACTAAAAAGCATTTCCGCTTTGCCCGCTGCAGCAGTGAAAAATATGAGTGTGTTGCTCAATTAGATAATCACAAAGCACAGATAGCTTAGCAAAGACACATCCAGATATATAGTTAACTTACACTGAGACCATGTTTGAAAATTGCACTTCAATATTCATATTATGTTTGAAGAGCAGCTTGCTCACCTCTCCATACCCTGCATATGATTCTGAGTGATCCTAGCACACAAGCATTTCTTGATCAAAATGGCTAAATTTGAGTAATGATTAGTATCTGAGAATCTTTCTTTTTTTTTCAAAAAATATGAACAATACATGTACATGATATAGAAGTGCTTGCTGCAGAGGCCCGTACCTTCACTGCCCCCAAATGATTAATCATTTCATGACTTTTTTATACATTTTTATTTCACAAAGTAAGTTTTATGTTAATCTAAAAAATCTGAACTTTCTTCTTTTCTTCCCCCATTGGATGATTTGATTGTTGTAACTAACATGCCAGACAAGGATGTGTTTCCGTATCTTTAGAGGGTCACAGAAGTTCTTAGATTATGCTCACTAGCTCATAAAAGGACTTTATGGACATTTTTGTTTTTTAGTAAGTTTATTGTGGACCTAAAGAAGACAGTGATGGCCACAAGCAACAACTCTTCAGTTCTTAAAGGTAGTGTGGCTACCATCTTTCTTTCATTGCTGTAAATCCAGTGTTAATTTAACATCTTGTGGTTTAATGCCATGGCTTTTTTCAATGTGAATACAGGTGTTGTTGCCTATGTTGATGTGTGGTCATCGGATAAAAGAGCTAACTATTCACAGACCTTCATTCAGCAACTGCAGGAAATGGGTGCTCAGGTCTGACAAAATTACTTTCAGAATTATCTGTTTTCTTGTGTTTCCAGAGTGTAGGCGTGTTGACATTGCAAAACCCGAATAACTTTTTTTTTTCCAAGGTATCAAAAAGATTTAATAAGCAAGTTACACATGTAGTGTTCAGCCATGGTCATCCAACTACTTGGAGGAAAGCAAAGAAAAGTGATGTGCGACTTGTCTCAGTCCTGTGGATAAGGCGGTAAGATTAGCTCTTTTTATGTTTTTTTCTTTTCTTTTCATGAATGTTTATTTTTTCCACTGTCATGAAGCTTCATAATATGCTGTTGTCAACCAGGTGCTATGATGACGGTGTACATGTGGATGAAGAGTTATTTCCAGCCTTAAATGACGAAAGCAATCCTGTTATGAAGAACAGGAAAGTGAGTAGAATCAAACTTGCATGTTGTTTGTACATAATCATGATTACATGACTGTTGTGGTAAAATATACCAGTGCCTATCATTAAAAATGAACTCCTGAAGGTCATTTGCACATGCATGCGGCTGCTGTCTAAACAGCCATGCCACACGTATCGGATATACATCCAACCTCGACGTCATCTGTGGGGGTGACGAACACGCAGGTCGAGGCATTGGAGCTAATGCAGTGACTCACATCAATGCAGCCACACATCCCGCTATTTACAGTTTAGAATGCGGCGATCATTTACGCCTGATTATTTTTTATTTTTTATTATAACCGGACATCCCTTCAGACGCGTGGCGCAGCGTCATCAAAGCCCAGAAGATCTTTCATGTCGCTCTTTTCAGGCTGCCAGAGCAGATCATCCAGGCAGGACGTCGGTGGATGAAAAGCAAAGTGGATCCGGCCAATTTTAACAATAAAACACTATTTAGGTTCATCAGCTCATTCTCGTGTTTTATTGTTTAGATCGACCGCATCCATCTGGTCTGCAGGTTCATCTCTCAGCCCTGCAACTGTGTTCTCATGTAGAATGTCAAATGCCGTCCAACGCGATGTTAGTTATAACTTTCAGCGCAGGTCTCGGCATATAATGCTTTAATTGGGTGCACTGAAGGAAATAATATCTGGAATAATATAGGTCTTGTTGTCATCAGCTTTTCGGATCTCTGATACAGGAATGATTTCACAGCAGCTGATCCACGAGCGGACAGCAGCCCGGTGCTGCAGCAGCTGTAGCCTCTATGCTTCATCTGTAACTTCTAAACAGCTGTTTTTAACCTCAGTAAACATGAATAACATTTATAAAATTGCGAGAAGTTTCTCCTTTTAACCCCTTTCCATCTGATCCAATTAACAAAAAAATTCAAAGCCTTTGCGGCCAGAAGGGGCATCCGCGACCAAAATAATGTTTATATTTACATAAACAATAATAAATAAATGCACCAACATCCCATGATAGTTGGTGCATTTAACACTGGAACAACAGCAAAGTGGCTGCGTTGATATTCCTGATGGGGGGCAGCAGGCAGAGAGCAGGCGCAGCTGCGGTGCTTTCGAGTCTGGTGGGACAGACGGAAGCCTGGTCGAACTGCGCATGTCACTCGCATTCTGGCAACATTTGGGCCGGCGAGTGTTTACAACGGAGCCTGATACAAGCCGCATTCTAGCCGTAATGTAAACACAAACCAGTTTCATGTCACATTCATGTTACTTCGGCCTGCAGTCTAAACAGTCATTCAGTAAATTTCCTTCATTTTCATCATCATCCTGCATATAGAAGCAAGATCTGAAGGTCACAGTGTTGAAGGAAACTTAAACTAATACGCTGTTTATTTTAACAACATAATGTGATGGGGAAATTAAACACCTTGCTACAGGACCAGTTGTTTCCTTTTTTTAATACTCTCTTTAATAATATGAAATGAAATCTCCATGAAAATTAGAATTGAATTGTATGTAGAATTAATCAAGTTTCTTTTTGTTGATGTTTTACCCCAAAATAATCCAGTGGCATTAGTAAATTACTTATCCAATTTGCAAAGTCTTAAAGAAAGTGTTTTTTTTTTTAGATATTACTATTCACTTAACTATTTCAAGCTTCTCATCATCTAATTATATTTTTAAAAAAGTAATGTATAAGAGACAATAAATAACCATTATACCCATAAAGCTCCTCTTGGCAAAACAAATTTGCTTGGCACAACACAGCAGCCAGATCATCATCTGTTTGACATGATTCTGGTTAAGACAAGTTAAATAAAAAAGACTGACATGGTTTCTACAGTGTTTTCTTAGCTAAGTATAAGCTTATTTACACATTTAAAACATGCTTTTACTTGTGCCCTGTTCCTTGCATCCTTTCTGTGTTTGATCTGTGCAGCATCGATGTATGTTGCCTAAAGATTCTCCTGAGAAGACAACTAAAACTGACTGGCGCATGAAGAAAAAGTTGGAGAAGATGATGAAAGACCTGCCTCCAAAAGAGCCTCTGGGTAGGATGCTTTAACAGCAATGCATGCATACCGTAGGTTTTTATGAAAATATTAGAGGTAATTATCCATTTTATGCTTATTCTGATTTTCAGCTGCAAATGTGTCGCCCATTATTATTGATGAGGAAAATGGAATAATCTATAGCCCTGGTTTGAAACGGTCTGAATACATGGCTCAGCGTTTAAAAGACATGAAAGACAAACGGGAAAGCCTTTCACCAACAGGTATGAGCAGCTGCATCTGTACAGTGTATGTTGTTTGTGGACTTTTGGAACGGACGCAGATTGATTCAAATGTCATTGCCTTTCAGCTTCACAGATGGCTGAATCCTCCTCACCAAATGATCTGAAGCCTTCTCTTGGTAGCACACCAACCGTCTTCAAGTTTAAGTGTAAGAGACCTGGGCGTCATCTTGTAGCTGTTGATCATATTTTTTTTTTAACCTGATTTCATCATTCCCACATCAGATTAGAATCATAATATCAATGCAAGCAAAGTGGTCTGTGTTTGGCTAAATTTGTAGGACTTTCTGTTCACGTTGCTTTATATTCATAAAGCTGGACTGAATTGGTCAGGTACATTTAAAGTTCATGGAAAGAAATGAGAATATCAGTGGTGCATGTGTTCTGCTTGTATTTTACTTTTGAGAAGTTTAGAAGACGGACATTGATTTAGAAACACACACAGGGAGGACTGCAGGGCGTAAAATGTAATTTGCAAAAACCTCATGAGCTGAATAGCAAACAAAAATGCTCAGCCCGCTTGGATGAAAACAGCATTACAGTGCTGAATTTGGCTTGGTGGGGCTTCTGCCAGAACAATAAGCAAACATTAACATAAACACTCACAGAACACAGTATTTTAAAGAAAATTTTGTGATTCAAAAATAGATAAGTGGTTCAGGCTACATCATAATATTCGTTTCTTGTTATAGTCTTTAAAAATAGTATAATTTTCTCCAGCAGGAGAGAGTTGTTTATTTCCCCTCTCTACAGTCTTGGTGGGTGTTTATTGTGCAACTTAGACATGTGAGCTTGTGAACAGTGAGCTGCTACCTTTGGTTTTGTAGTGGGGTTGTCAGGGAGCGCTAATTTCTACTAAACCCACTTAAACAACACAGTAAAGAGGCAACGGCTGACAGATGCTTCTCTGAACTGACGATACTGCTGAGCTTTCGATTTTGATTTCTGACTGTGAATTTTTTCTTCCAACATACCGTAGATGACCAGTCAGATGATGACTCCAGTGCCGATGTTGCTGAACTTGGTTGCTCACCTGATAAAGAAGATATGAGATCGCACCTTGATGATGGAGAACCTGGTCTTCAAGCACAAGACTCCTTGAAGCCCTGGCTTTCACCCTGCCGGGATGTGCCAAAACGGAGTCCAGCTGTGCCTGAATGTTTAGACTTTCAGGCCAAAGAGGATGAAGAAGGAACTGAACAAACAAAGTTACAAGTAACTTCAGTCAGAAAAAGGGTGTCCAAGAAACCCAAATCTGGAGACGTTTTACAGAGTCCTGTCCAGCGCACATCTGATATAAGCAAGAGTTTCCATCAAGAAAGAAGGCAGTCACAAAGAAAATCATCTGGACTATTACCTGGTAAATCTGAAAAGGATAAAGAAAAGGTTATTGCTGCTCAGTCCTTTACTGATACGACAAGCCATATTCATCCCAATGCTTTGAATTCTTTAAGTTCCCTTTCTTCATTAGCCATGTCAGTTGATGCTGCTGCTGAAACCGTAAAGAAAACGCCTCCGTTGAAGAACATTAAACAGAAGACGCCTAAAAGTGCCAGAACCTCGCTCTCTGCCTTGGTGCAATCGTTTTCTTTGTCCAGTGGATCCAAACCTGTTGCTTCCAATTCCACTGATGGGGACAGTGATGCTTTTGAGGACTATTTTACTCCATCTAACCAGAGAAGGCCTCTTTTGCCTAACCTACCTGTTGACAGCAACATTAAGATACCATTTGAGTTAGACTCTGTCCCAAAGAAGAGAAAACAAAGACAAAGTGAAAGCTTTGGATCTGAAGCAAATGGGGAAAAAAAGCAGAAACTGGAGGAAAGTCATTGTCGCAGCAATGTCCAAAAGCAAACGCATAAAAGCAGCGAAACTCTGGGTTTTCAACAGAGGGATGATAACGCATCTCTCACTGCTTCGGATATTTCAACAGACAATGTCACCCTGATAAATAAAAAGCAAAGACGAAGGACCTTGGCATTTACAAGTGTCAGTAAGACCACAAATGACACAGGAAAGCGAAGATCAGTGTCTGCATCAGGTCAACCATCATTGGAAACGGAGGACATCACCACACTGGAGCTGCAGAAAAACTCTGATTTCACTGTCCTTTGTCATACTTTGCAAAGTGGGTAATTTGGTTTCCAGTGTTAATAACACTGAACCCAACACTTCATTCCTGACATTTACATCACTGACCAGAAGCACCTCCACATTGCAGACCTGTGAAAAATCCCTGAAGACCAAACTAGATTTTGAACCTTCTGGATCACCAGATCCAGAATATTAACATGATTCGGGTCAAACAATGTCAAATTGTGACTTAGAAGCTGTAATACGAAAATGATCTCCATCCTGAAAGTAAAGAGCACTTAAACAAATTCTGGGATCCAGACGGTGGTCCAGGCCAGCCTCAAAATCTAGTCTGTTGTTTTTTTATTCCATTTCTGACACTTACTGAAAATTTAATCAAAATCGGTCCATAACTTTTTGAATAATGTTGCTAACAGACAGGTTGCACTGCCGAAATCAAAATTTAAAAAAATTTCGTAAGCAGAACAATGAAAAGTAGACATCTTTGATAGGATGCTGAGGAATGTATCTGTCCTCTAGCTAGTGGAGCTGCACCGATGCCAGAATAACCCGCTGTGTGTTCATTATTGAGCTTTCCGCGTGTGATAGAATGGAAGCTATTGTTCGGCATACTGTTGAAAAAGATTGAAAGCGTGAAAAAATGTGGCCTCTGTAAATGTACCTTTTTATAATTGCTAACATTCAGAGTAATGTTGCTAACAGGCTAACATAAGGTGCCAAAAACATAGCCTTGTTAGAGGTAAAAGTTGAAAATATTATTTTAGGGAATATTAAAATCTGTGATTAGTAAGTATCTAATAATAATGGCAGGTGGGAAGAACTGACTGGCAGCAGACACGTAATATAATGATTGATGAAGCACAGAGGTATCTCAAGGCAAGCATTCAGGATCTGCTCATGTTTGGAATTTCTGCCAGCGGTCTGAGTCAGATCATAGCCGAGACCTTCCTGCTTCCTGAAATGTTTGCCTGTTCCTTTTTCTGTACTTCTCTTCCACAGTCCAAAGATGGATGGAGGAAAACCAAGGATCAGTAGTTTTAGAACGTAATGGTTACAACATTTAGTCCACTGTAAACTCACTGAGGGATGAACATTTCTATAGATTTTCTTTAGTGTGGTCTTTAAACAATGTTGGTTAATAGTTTTTTTTAAATAGTGTGCTATTTATGTAGTCGTAGGTATTAGTATGTGATGTTTCAGATTGGGTGCGCTGCTAGGTGCAAGTAGAACGGAGCAGAAATAAGCATGCACACCAGACATCACCAGCTGTACAGAAGATTGTGTAAGGCTCCCCCCACTCCCCTCTATTTCAAATTACTTGTCTTGTTTTCAAATGTAGGTGGAGGAAATGAATGTACGGTTGCAGCTGGTTCTACAGAGATCCCCTCTGAAGCTGAAGAAAATCACTTTAAGGAAGACCACTCAAGTCTTCAGACAATGGTTAACAAAACAAAGGTAAGTGAACTTTTTCCACTAAATGATGCTCTTGTAATGTTCGGGAAAGTTGGAGTGGAATTGGGGAAACAGGACATGTACGTACGAAGCCATCAGTATGAAGTGTACCAATTCATCACACAATAGATGAGAAATTACTTGCATATTCACATATCTGAGATTGAGTCAGATCCTCCGATAGGCCAAGGACTGTTGTACTTCCCGAGCCAGAGCTGCTTCATTTTGAACTTTTTGCAGGTCATTGTTCATCTTCCTTCACATACATACATGAAGGGGAATGTGATGTAAAAAAAATGTATATTTCTGTGATATAGGAAGTTGAGGAAGTAAACCAAACATCAGCTGTGTTTGTGTAAATTCTATTCAAGTATTTCCTCCTTAAGGTCATTTACTTCCACGGCTGTAGCTGTTTGATGCATTTAGGTAGGACTTTCTGTCTGGTCCTGAGGGTATCCTGTGTTTTGGCTGTGGTGGTAACGTAACTTCCTTGCTTGTGATATGCACCTGCGGCTCTGTTTTCGTTATGCTGGTAACCTCAACAAGCTGGAGCTGAACAAAGATAAACATGTCATGTCCCTCCCAGAGCTTCTAGCAGTTAGCGTCATAGTTACAGCTGTAGCTAATTCAGACAATTTTGGGGAACACAAACACCTTTTGGGAGGGTATCCTGGAAAATAACACATCAGGTGATGGATGTAAGAACTTCCTTTACAAAAAACAAAACATGGATCAGAGCAGTTAAACAAGATTATTTATGTATTGTATTATACTATTACACAAGATAGTTGCTCGAGCACTTAAGTAATTAAAGGTACAAAGTTTAGATTTTATTGACTAATAAGAACAGTTCATCCACCAAAGCTCAGAGGCCTCCATAAAGCCTCATAAAAAGATTTAGAGGAGGAAATAGAAAAGGCGACATGGAAAGTCCTGTTTTAAAATATCAAAAGAGGGTAAAGTCCAATTCTGTGCATATTAGATGTGGGATCTGAAAGGATGAAGCTGACTGTTTATAGGTTGTAAGATCCCACATAGACTGTGGAAAACTAAAAATGCTGTCCCATTAAACAAATAGTGGAAGGAGATGACAAAAACAGCCAGTGAAAACAATTAATTTTTAAGTTAAGCAATGAATAAAAGATGTTTTGAAAAAGTGGGGTCACTTTATAAATATTATATGGAGTAATCATGGAGAACATGTCATATAGTACAATATGGATACTGCTGTGGTATGCGTTGTATGAGGTGATCAATGATCAGCATAAAGAAATGCTTCCGTTAGTGATGTGGCTGGGTCACTGTATTGCTGCAAGGGATTTGAGAATCCATTGAAAATTAATAAAAAGTCTTAGAAAATCTTAAAAGTCTTAGATAAGTTAGAAATATTGTTTTACTGTAAGGGGAATTTACAGTATTAGTATTTTTATATTAAGTACATGTATTTTGACAATAAAGGTAAGATGCTATAATTGCAATGTCTAACAGCGCGCCTGAAATTATCCATTAAAATGCCCTTTACAGCATAAAAGAACCACTACATCTCATCAGGCTCCTTGTCTTTTTTTTAGTTTAATGGATCTGAGCTTGGACGTGTTTGAGCAGTTTGCTTGTTCACCCTGTTTCTCCAGTCCCCCCTTAATCCAAAGAGACGTATATCGTTAATTGGTTTTCAAAGGACAGAGAGTGAGTGTGCATGGTTGTCTGTCCCTGAAAGGCCCCTCTAATGGACACGGCAGGCCGAAATAGAATCCGTTGCTCCTTATCATTGTGAATTTATAAACTGCTAGAAATTCACAGTGACAACAGGAAGCAATGTTCTCATTGGTAGCCAGTGGCTTTCTTGCTACTGCCTTGCCATAAGCAGTTGTTTAGTACTGTCTTTATAAGTCTCAAAATCAATGTTAATAAAAAAACTGGACCTTTGCCTTCTTACAAGTTATTCTTAGTTCATGTGCAACCTTGCAGACCATTACATGCCTCCCCCATTGGAGTAGATCAATCACTGCCGGGAATGATTACATAGGTTTTAACTCACAACCCCACTCATAACGAACTGTTATCCCATTGATTTAGCAACCTTCAAGCTAAATTTAATCTTGGACAATTTGCAGGTTTTTCAATTATTCATCAAATATGGAAATTAAGGTACGAGCCATGCCAATTTGACATACAGAAAACTGAAGGGTTCACAATTGTTTGCTTAATTTAACTTTTTCTTTCATGTTTTCATATAATTGTGAACTTCCATAAACTAGAATACTTAGTCTGTGTGGGCACATAGCTAAAATACCAAATTTAGCAGACTTAGATTTAAAATGCACTAAAACAGTTTAATCTCCACTTCTTTCTCTATGAAACTCAAGAATGTAAATTGGTCTTTGTTGTTAAAGTTAAAGTAGAGCATCTTTATTCATTTGCCTGTTATTTGTTATTATGTCTCATTTAATGTTAGACCTTGGTCTTTGCGAAGAATTGAGACCTCCGTTTCTCTGTGATTGTCTGAACCGTGTAGGTTTCAGTGTGTATGAAACGGTAGCCATCAAGGAGATTCAGTCATACACCGAAGAATTTCCTTCATTTGTCCTGGGAGTGTTTGTGCTCCCAGGCCGTGCTGCAGTTCACACCAGCTCCTTGTCAGAAGGTCATTATGTACGGCCCATTCTCCATTGCCTGTTTTTGTGCGCCTGCCAGAAAAGTTCCACTCTTCAAGAAAACCCTAAAACTATTTAGACTTTAGACGAAACTGCAAATGCAAAAGAGCTTCC
>JAVQJG010293847.1:0-21346 GCA_036024015.1 Craterocephalus amniculus | reverse complement strand
TTAAAACCAGAATCATTGTAATATGTCACTCAAAACTAAACCTGGAGCCAAAGGTAACACAAAATGTTTTTTACCAGTTGTCCTGAATGTTTCTTTTTCTGGGCCACAGAGCGCCATCTATCCAGACAAGGGCAGGCTGGAGTCCCTACCACAGGCACTGGGTTGCACCGCAGGCATCCAGCCCCACAGGCAGGGTTGTTTACCTCAGCAAAGACCCTCCAGACAGAGAATGCAAAAGCCACCGGTGTGGAAGATCCCCATGAGGAAACACTGCAGTTCAAAAGTAAAACGTTAAAAAAGGTTGTAGGAATGGTGTCTAAAAGGCATCTCTGTGATCTGAGGGACTCCACAGCTTTTGAAAGCATCTCAGCGTCAACCAAGGCAAATACCTCTAGTTTCACCTCAGGTTATGTTGAGCTAAGGCTCATCGAAAGACCCAAAAGATTAAGTCTGATGATGTGCATTTTTCTGATGAAGTATTGGTGAACTCATCACACTCAAAATGGTTGAAATTACACTGTGAAGTACAACGATTAATGAGGCAGTCAAATGTGGAGAAGAGGATTTGAGGATTTTAACAAAAAGGTCTTGTCTAGCCTGTTTAATTTTAAATGCACATTAAATGTAAGGTAACTGTGGGAGAAAGTTTAAGTGTACAACATCCCTAAAGCTGAGTGTTAATATAAAATACTTGCCCCTATATATTTGTATATTTCAAAAGACATAGAAAAAAGGGCAGACAAATTATTGGTGGTCTACATTTTTAACAAATTGCTCTTACTGGATAAATATGAATTTCTCAAACACCATACATCACAAAATGCTATCTTAAATATATTCAAAAAAGGTTATGAACATTCTTTCACATCTCAAAATGTGCATTGTAGCAAATTATGCTGAAAATGAACAGAATTTGGCCAATTCTGCTTGTACGCACATGCAAACATCTCAGCTTTCAGTCTTATTGCTATTTGAGTCTTTAGAAATTGGACACTGCAAATCCTGCAAAAGCCCCATTAGTGGTAGGTTTTCAACTTTCTGAGGCTGCTATGTACCGGATATGTACCACTTAGGCATGACAAGTGTAGGGTAACTTGGAGAGACTTTCTGAAATTTCTCAGCACTTTGAAACAAGCACTGACAGCACTTTTCCATGAAAGTAGTGAAAGTGACACCGTTCTTGAGATGGGAGGGCAACGTGTGAGGAGAGAAAAATAGTGAAGCAGATAGAGCGAGGGAGGGGGGGGAAGAGGGAGAACAGATTTGGGTGGAAACTTTGCTTTTGCGTTTCATCTCTTCAGAGCGCTGACTTCAGCATGGATTAGGCAATGTGTTTGTTCTCACCACTCTGTTCTCCTGTTCGAAAGAGGAGACGTGAGAAGCTGTACTTCATGCGCTGTCAAGGTCAGCGAATGCCTTCAGATAATGATATTTTTCTGTAATTTTACCTGTACGCTGAAGCCAGTTGTTAGCATGAATTTTTGTGAACCACAGGGCACACCGTGGATGCTACTGGAGGAAAATATCTGTGTTTTGGAGATGTTTGTAGCTGTGCAGCTCATACTCACCTCTATGTCAGCTTTTGTGTATAAATTAGCCTACACTCTCTGCCGAAGGGCAGAAAACTATTTAATATACTGTGTTGATGTTGCTTATTTAAAGTGGTGAGATTATGACAAAGTGCCTTGAAACTCTCCCTGCCATTTGTTAAATGAGCCTAAGGAAACCAAAGCAAGGATATCCCTTTTGAGTGAAAGATACAGGCAGTTGAATCATTGCCATGATAAGTTTCCTCTGGTTCACAATGTGCTGGCTACTGCAGCTCGTGTTTCTATATTGAACCTCATGGGTTTTGCAGGAGACACTGTGAGCTGCCTAAGCTGTGTGCGGTAGCCCTTTCCCATAGCCTCTGGCAACCTACCACGCTAATGATGCTGTACTGGTTCAAAGTGTTCCACTGAGCACATTCCTGTGTGAGCAGGATGCCCAGTGTACTGTTGTGTGTGCATGTGAGATTGGCTACACATCCTGCTGCTTGTGTATTATCGCGTTCTAGTATCCGTGAGTTAGAATGTGTTGCCACAAGTAGCTTAAGAGAAGGAGTGTAGACTTTAAAGCACACAGTGGATTATATACTGTAGTTGTTAATGAAAACTTGCCTCAAAGGTTACTGCAATAGCTGACCACCATTAGAGAGAGAAGCTGACCAAGGTACACACAAAGAAGCTGAGATGCTTTCATGTCCAATTGTTCTGAGTTATGAATGCAGGGTCAACTGTTGTTTGGAGTCATTACAGCCTAACACAACCAAGATGTAACCAAGAGGGATTGATTCTGTTTTATCTCTATGCTGCAAGGATACATGGTTACAGCATAACTTACTGTTTTAACTGGAGTGTTTTGGGTTGGCATTTTTGAATTTCCACATCGATAGTACCATGCTGAAGAAAAACAAAGAAAAATGAACAGCATTTATTTTAAACACAGTTGCAAGACTTGTAAAACTTTAAGTGCGAATGAGCAGTTCACAAATAATTTAGTGCGAACAGAAGAACTCATTCTCAAGAAAAACAAATACAGCATAGGTTATGTTATAATCCCTCACTGCTTTATTACTTGAGTAAACTGGAAAAGCATAAAAAGCAATATGTAAGTTTTAGTGTTGAAAGCTGTTTCTTTTCCCTTTCTTTCTGCCTTGAAGATGGTCTCCCTTTAAGGAAGTCCTGTGAATTAACTTTAGATCTTCAATATTTTTTTTAATCGATTTATTTATTAAGACAGTAAGATTACTTGGTTGGGAACAAGGTTTGCCCAGCCAGCACAATATACCAGCTGTTTGTGACCATAATCAAAAGGTAAAGAGGCACATCTTTGGGAGCAGCTATGTGAGACTAACTTGTTTGACAAATATGGGGCTGACTTGCAATCTTGACCACGTGTTTTGGGAAAAAGACTTTTAGAGGAGAAAAAAAACAGACTTGTGAGCTAATATAAGCTTTAAAGGATTCAGTTAAAAATTTAGATTTTAAGTTTTGGTAAAGTTGTCCTGCTACGGTTGCGTTTTTCTCGTTAAAAGGCGTACATGACTTTTTTGAGCAGTTACTAATCAGCAAAGAGGAATATCAGAATCTAACATTTAAATCTATTTATCTCTACAAACTGTAGAGCTATGTGAAGGATACATCAAAATAATCCATAAATACAAAATAGAGACAGGTGTGGTAAAGTTTTCAAATCTGGATGTGCAAAACTTATACCAAAATAATTAAGAATATTTTTAATAGTGTAGCACAAAGGCTGTAATAAAACTGATTTTGAAGCCAATTAAAATTGTTTATGTATGTATTTTATGTATGACAGCAACCAAACTCCATGGAGAACAAAACAAGCAAAAAGGAAAATTAATTTAGCAGTTTCAAACAAAACATGTTAAAGCCAAATTGGATGGTAAATGTTTTATTGCTTTATATGAAAAAGGAAAAATAACATTTAGGCATAAATCATACCGATATCCATCAGTAACTGCAATTTTTTAAGAAAAAAATGGAGTTACATGATTATACTATTAGATGATTCACTCACACAATCCTTTCTGAACTCCAAAACTTGTTCAGCAGCAGTTGTTACAATGTGAAGGATAAAGATTCATGTTAACTTACCCAGAGAGTGATTCATAACTTCAGTCCTTCATGATATCAACATATCAACAGCAGTGATATTATATAGCTATAATGTAGTTGTGTATTGCTCTCAGTCACCTTCTCTCTCACAGTGGGTATCTAACCTTTTTATCTGGAGTGAAAAAGACTGCACACGAGCTGAGGAATTATCCCAACCTCTAAGTTCTGGGCTACACACTTAAGAACTTCTGCTGACATGTTTCTTGGCTAAAGGTCTTTATAGCATGCCACCTAGTCCCTTTCAATGCCAGCAGTTTCAGTTTCCTTAATGTCAAGCCACTGTTGTGCATTCAGCAGCACTCTGTTCCTCAGAGGAAAAGGTTAAGATGCTGCTTTTGACAGTGTTGGGAGGAATGCTTCTCATGCTTCTATTCCCAAAAAAATTTTAAAAAGGAAAAAAAAAAGTCCCACAGGAGGGGTCACAGCTGAGACTAGCTGACAAGGCCATTTTTGCCAGTAGGTCATTGAGTAAATGTGAACCAATTAGTTTCGGATGCAAGCAAACAATCTCACTGATCTTGATGTCAGACAGAAGTGGCGAGCAGACTGCCACATTATGAGTTGTGTGTCAGGGCAAAAATGTGCAGTGTCAAATGCTGCTGAGCGTCTTGCCCTCAGCACAGTGGATTCCCAAAGGCAGACCCCTCAGGTAACAGTTGGTGATTAACAAGTGGGGCTGCTGCTTCATGTCATTTCATCTGCATAAAGTCTATGGACTGAAAACCAACGTTTGTGCCCAATAGTGATGTGGATTTGTCATGTATGACCAATTAGAGAATTTATTGATCTAAATGGTCTTTTTAGCTTTATTAATCTGTAATGTCCATAGAGATAAAAAACCCAGTATAACAGCAATGTTACAATGACAAAAGCACCCACAGGATGTTTACTCCTGTTATGTGAGGTAAATTGGCTCTATGTACAAGATCAAAGATTAAACAATGATCAGGGAGAAGTTGTACGTTTGCAATGTGACTTTGTAAAAGTCAACCTTTCCTGTCATGTGCACATAACTTTACTTTTATCTTGTTACCCCAGAGAGCAATTTATAGGTTTATACAAGCAAAAGGTTCAAGGTGAGAGACAGAGATCAGAAATCTTCTATAGGCCTTTGAGATAAGTGACTAGTGTTTCTGGACCAGCCATTCTGTAAGAGCTCTGTGGCACCCATTTTCTCTCTCCCTCATGCTGCCATAGGATCCCTTCAGCTCACATTTCTGAAGCACAATCCCCTAAACTCTCACTGCCAAACGTGACAGATCATTCTGACCTGAAACTATCTCTTTCCAAAACTAAATAATGCTGCATTTAGCCTAATCTCCTAGTACAGTTTCTTTTGTGGTTTGTTCAATGTAGTTTATCTTCACAGTGACAGCAGGGGGGGCTTGTCACCTCGTACTCATTGAGCGCTGCCACGCAGCTGGAGGGAATTTCCAACAATAAATGGATATATGACTTAAAATGCTGTAAAAAGCAACATGTGCCATTACAGTTGAAACACCTGATTAGTATGCAAGGTCCCTGTGGTCAAGGATGGGTTGCTATTGCAAGCTCAGCATGGAGCAGGATGCCACACTGAGACAACAAGGACAGAAAATCAACGGCTGAGTTGACAGGATGCCAAGGCAGGGTTACATCACTGTTGATTTTAAACGATAAGAAGGAAGTCAAAGGGAGTCAGTGACAAAGGGTAATTTTTTCATATAATATTCCCTGACAATTGGTTCTAACACTCCTTTGATCATGTGTTCCAGTTACTATTGCATTTAGACATAAGTCTTGAAACTTAAATAGGCTAGGCTTCATTATTTTTAGAGCACACAATGACATCAGTGGTCATCTGCAGTCAGAGTTATTCTTACCATTTTGCCTCCGCAAAAATGTTATTTGCTGTTGTTTTTATTTCATGACAGAGCAACTTGAGGAGTCGAGCAGCCACAGCTGTCTCTCAATAAAACCAGGAAAACAAGGAATCTGTCAGAAAGTGGAGGTCTTACTTCCCTTACACTGGTGTAGTAGTCATCATTTCCTGTCATGCTTTTCAGCTGCTACAGGGCTGATGGTGAGTCACAGAAAAATATGCTGCTTATTTGTTTTCTTATTATGTGGAATAAAAGGACAATACATCACAACATGCTGCCCCCTAACCAATTACTGCACATGTACGACTGTACCGACGTAAAGGTATATGATAAAAATAAATGTATTGCGGTTTCAGCTAAATAACTCCATAAAATATTACTCTCTCACAGTATGTCTTATTCTGCAACAAAATATTTAGGCTTATATTGAATCAGTAAAAGATATTCATCACATAAAGAGAAAAGCCCAATAACAGAATCATTGGGCCTCATTCGCTAACATTTCTTCTGAACAAATATGTCCTCAAGTCTTGTGTAAAAACTTATTACAAGGATTGTGGCATTCATCAAAATATGTGTCTTGGATTTACTCTTAGCAAAGAATCTATCCCACCAACACTCAGGAGTACTCTTACGAACCTATAGGCAAACAAAGTCAGCTTTTGTCTTGTTCATTATAATAAAATAACAGAATTATGCATCAAAGCATCCATATCAAATCTATTCCGTCAATTGCAAGGAAATCACTCCATAAAAGGTCACCTGTAACTCCCAGGTCCACCTGCTGAACATGACCTTTAATAATTGGATTTAGTACAATGATTCTTCTTATTTTAATGGTTAGTTTAATGAAAATTAAGGTCATGCCTGTCATATGGTTGGCATTGCCACTGACTGACTTAACATCATATATACTGATATGGATACCAATACTTTTTGCTTGAAATTTTATAATCAATTAATGATTTTGGCTTTAATTATTGATGGTGATTATGATCATGACAGAATAGTACAAAGATTTTACTCATATAAAACATATTTTACAAACAAACTGAATGGAAAACTAAATTCTTAAATCTAAGCTTTTTTGTTGTAAACAATATATAAGAGCAACAATGCAACAAGATAGTGAAATCACTGTTAATAGTATGGCCAGCAGGCATATCCTTTCCATTTACAAGAGGTTGGCATTCAGTCTCAGAGAAGATGTGAACAGTGCATTTTTAGAACACATTTCTGAATCTGAAAGAGGGTTTCTGCAAAGAAATTAAGTACAACTTAAGAACAAACTTTGTATTTTTAGGGGAAAAAAAGAAAACTAAAAAGAGCAAGGAAAAAATCTATCATCATCTCTTTTTTTTTCTTTTGGGCTGTTCCCTTCAAGGGACACCAGAGCGAATCACCTGCTTCAAGTCTAAGACATTGAACTAATTTGCATAGTGATTTGTCATAGGTTTTACATCAGATGCCCTTCCTGACACAGCCACCTGCATTTATCCAGGCTTGGAACTAATACAAGAAGAATATTGGCTTACCCTCTTGGGGCCGCATTTTAGGACTGCATGCAAATAAACTTTTATAAATCTACACAAAGGTTATAAAAAGAAAGTTCATTTTTGATGATAGAACTAATCTGAGAAAGATCAAGTTTTTTTTCAACATTTCTAATTATAATTATAAATGTTGAATAATCCCAAAATAGTTGCATGCACATTCAATGCCCCAATGCAATTAACCACAAATAGCAAAAGAACATAGAATATAATTTCATAATTTAAGCAAATAAAGGCTAAAAAGTTCAGCATTCAAAGAATATATCATGACTATTCCAAATATATATGAAACGATAGAAATAAAATAAAAAAAATAAGAACCAAAAGGATTGGATAATTTATTGAAATGTATTCGTGTATCAAACAATTTTATCAATGTATTTCATGTTTATATGTTAGTTGTACAAAATAATGAAATGACTGAATACACTTTTAACCTGCTGATCACACCTGCTAAATACAGGCAGCTCAGCTCCACATCAGTTTGTCTTTACACATATCAACTGGAAATCAAGAGTGAAATGTACCACCATGGCACCATTTCGCCAATGTAACTTCATTTGTTGTATTAGAGACACTGCATCAAATCAGCCTTACTCCCCTTTTCCCAAGGGTATAGAACTGGGTAGGGTACTAGGAAGTTTGGAGTTAATGCAAAAGTTTACATCACAAAGAAATTATTATTCTCAGATGCTGTTGAGTCAACAATGATGATCATAAATCATTAATTAATTTAATAATCTTTTTCTCACTCAGCATGAATCATTGTGATATTTTTTCTGGTGACAAAATTAAATCTGCAGGGTGGAAAGAGTAGGAGGAAAGTCAGGTGGAAAGACAATGCCACAGCAGTTGAGCTTTAGTACTCAGAGATGACTGTGGCTACTTGGTTTATTAAAATGTTGTCAAAGTCATAATGTTTGATACCAGAGTGTTTGTCTGGCTTTCACATAATGTTGAGTTAAAAATAGATTTTCAGGTTCAGATCCCTGAAAAAAAGGATAATGATAATTTTAAGATGTTTGTAAATGAAAGAAGAATAATAATGATTAAAAAAGTGAGCTTAACCAAAGCTATTGATTCATTCCATTATGTAAAAATAATAATCATACACTCTGTCCATAATTTACAATGCTGTGTAGAGATACCATGCAAACAAATTCAGCAATTAATAATGTCCATATGAATACTAGAGCTGTCCTGTGGAACAATGGATGAAGACAGCATCCATTACCTGCTGAAGAGATTACAACATAATGGTGAGTAGGCAAGCTGATGGAGACAACATGATCGTACATGACAGTACACAGTACAGTGCACCGACACCACAGACCAATACATTGTCAATGACCACGCATACCCTTTGATCAGCAGTAGCCTCTTTCAAAGGAATTCAATGCAATTTGCAAAGAGTTCAAATTCATGACTAAACATCTATGGAGTGTGGTGAAAATAAAAAAAATGCTGATCTGTTGATATCCTTGCCAAAAAGTTTGTAATTTGGGGTAAATGTGTAGTTTATCACAAACTAAAATAACAAAAATATCAGGACCTGGTGTTAATCATACCCAGTTGGCAGGAACTATGTTTTTTTCTCCCTGCCATAATTACTTGTGAAATGAGGCAAAGTGTAGCATTGTATCAGCCTCTTACTGAGTCCATATGGAGTTCATGTGTGGATTTAAACAGCAACAGTGCGCTGTTTGATGTTTCTGAGAAGACATGGAGGTATTGTAGCAACAACACAAACTTCTATATATATTTGAGACTCCATCATAACACAGTCTAAAATGAAATTATAATGAAGAGAAGGAGGAGGAGGGAGGAACAGGTGCTGCAATGATGAAACTGACCCTTGAAGTCTTTGGATGCTGCAGGCAGGAGGAGGCTATACCATGAAGCAACAACCATGCAGCAGGATCATACAGAAAATGTGCAAACAGACTCCATGTGGTGGGTCTGAAGATCCAACATCCACAAGTAGGGCCTGTGATAACGGCCCAACACTGTGCTGCCCAACTAGCAGTCGCCAGAGAACACCAGGATTGGTAGACTGGCAAATTGGCCATCAGAACATGTGACAGACATAAGAGAGTGTGGAGAAACAGTGGGGAACATTCTCCTGCATGAGACATTCTCCAGCATGACCGGGGTCAGTGATGGTCTGGGGAGGCGTGTCTTTGGAAGGCCACACAGACCTCTATGTGCTAGCCCGAGGTACCTTGACTGCCATTAGTACCATCAGGTTCTGAGAAAAGATCTTCAGACCCATTGTCAGACCATTTACTACTGAAGTGGGACCTTGGTTCTTTCTAATGCATGACAGTTGTCTTGATGTGGCTGGAGTGTGTCAGGAGTTCTTGCATGACAAAGGCAGTGGTGCTATGACAGGCCTGCCTGTTCCCCAGACCTGAATCCAATCAAACACTCTGGGGCTTCATGTCTTGTTCCATCTACCACTGCCATGTCATACCACAGACTGTCCAAAACATGAGGAGAGCCCTCAGGAGGATATCCCTACTGCATGCCCAAATGTGTTAGGGAGTGCATACACGCACGTGAAGGCCACACACACTACTTAACCTAATTTTGAATTATATTGAGGTTATTCCACAAAAGTTGAGTCAGCTTATGATCTTTCCACTTTTGTTTTGAGTATGATTCTGAATCAAGACTTCCATGGGTTAATGATTTTGAATTCCATTCCATTCCATTATGTAATTTTGTTCTCAACACATTCCACTGTGTAATGAATAATAATTTTCAACTGGAAAATTTCATTCATCAAGATGTAATATGTGTTCTGTAAGTGTTCCCTTTTCATGTTTTTAACAGTGTATATCTACGGCCATGTAGAAGATTTAATCATATAAATCCTTACCTTCACTAGCAAAGAATGGTTCATGAATATTCACAGCGCTACCAGCATGTGTTTGTGCAATGTTCTTCGGGGAAATGCCACTTGCTTTCAAAACTGTGACAAGATCAACTTTTATAAAGTGAGTGTAGGTTGGCTGGGTGGGAGGTCCATCTGGCGCTATGGGATGCCCTTGTCATTGAGGGGGACACAGCATGGACCTGCTCAAGGAGCAAGGCGACAGATGCCTGATATTAAAAAAAAGAAACAACAAAAAAACAAAAGAAAAGTACACGCATTGACACAAGCTACAGCTGGTACTCGAGGGTGGCATATCCTTGACATGTGTGCACTTTTCCTTGATAGGAGAGTAAAAGACAAGAGTGTGAAACCAAAGGCCGGTAAGAGTGAATATGTGTTTTGCTGTTTGTGTGTGGTAGACTTTTCCGCTGCCTCAGCTCCTTGACGCTGTCTATATGTCGCCAAGGGGACCCAACCCTGGCCCCGAATCAGCCTATGAGCTATGTCCACTCAGCACTTCCCCTAGCCGCTGGTAAATTAGTCCTAGCAATATGCCACACCGCTCCTCACACCCTTCTCTCTTGAGTTCTGTTGTTCATGCCCTTGAGGAAAGTAACGGTGTGTATGCACCCTATGCTTGTATGAATGGGTACTATGCTGATGCAAATGCATCCATGTACAGTGTTAGTGAAGTGGATAAGGAAACCAGGTGTAAATTTGTACTCCATCTTTAAGCAGATAAGCTAAGTTGCAAAAATATTGAACAGTCATATCCTTTCCAGTTTATATATTCTATCAGGGGTGTCCGTCATCATTTCAGCAGTAATCCTGCAGCTCAGCCAAACTACAATAAACTATTCATTTACACCATTTCTATCACAGATATAAGTTGTGTAGGCTAATATTACAGTTGCAATCATACATTTAATTTTTCACTGTCACTGCTTTTGAGTTTAGAGGGTTTGGCTCATGTGACTTGAAAGACTCCTTTTTACCCCTTTGCAGGTAGGAATGAAAGAGATTTCTTCTAGTTACCACTGGACCAAGTTGCTTGGGTTGGCCTTAAAAAGAGCACCCAAGATGTCATATGGCAAGCTTTCTGCTTGCTATATGACATCTGCAAAAATTGCCCATGTAAGATTAAAGGCTTAACTGGCATCACAAATACATGAAATTTACACAATCAACCAATTAACAATGAAAAGTGTAAAAAAAAATAATATTGGACTTCATTAGCTGCATTAACTCAAAGGGAATAAAGGTAACTTTCATAGCTTCATCTTGTTGCAATAGACCTGTTCCCAACTTTTGAGCACACCTTTTGTGTCTTGTTTCTTGCATCTACAGTGTATGTACAGCACCTCATGTGGCTGATGAATTGCGTTAATAAACCTCATCTCCTGAGCAACAATGTGGACAAGTGGAATCAAAAAATTGGTTCCCACCCTGATTTATTATTAACTGAAAATATGAGAGTTGCCTCTGACGGCAGCTGCAGTTCTGGTAACAGATATACTTTTTTCAAAATGTTGAATCTCAGACATATGAATGTTCAATTTCCCCATCCTTCAAAAATGCATTAATCCTTAATCAAAAAGATATAAGCTGTTCAGCTATAAAAAGTGAGGACACTAAAGTCAGAAAGTATAAATAAAGATGTGACATTTAAAGGGCCCTGCATTCCTGGCTCTGATGCCACAGACTCACACAGTGGGTGGTGGAATTAACGAGTCTACTGGCTCCCAAAGCGTGTGGGGGGCAGGCAATCCTTCATGGCTACAGTGCCACTGTCAGGGCTTGGGTAGCTTTACTATCATAAACACCTGCAGGTCAAAATGACAACATGGATTCTATGATCCGTAACCCCCAGTGGTGCATCAGAACGCTGAAGTGGACCCCCAGCTTGTGGCTCGAGGCAGGTGTAAAGGTGACTGTTCATATCCCTGTCTGGGCCTTTAAAATGCACATGGATGACTAAACTGTATTCAACTTTGAGATGCGGCAGATTTGCAGAAAGGAATATTTAGCAGAGCATGACGAAGATTCTTATATTTCACATCTTTGTCACATACAGTATTTAGTGAGGGACATAATTCTATATATATATAATATTATATTATATAATGTATTACATCTATTACATTTATTACGCCTTAGTTTCTTCTTTATATTCATCAATTCTTATGTTGTAAGCTTATTTCAATTTTGATTATATATTACATAGATAGATTGCGGGTGACTTAGGTTTTCTCATCTATTGCACTTCCCCATTGATATAATTCAGATATTATTAACATGAGTTCATAACCAGATTGGATTTCAAAAGGCAATATTGTCAATGCATTGTCTTCCGTCTCCTATTCTTCAACCCTCTTGATCAGCAGAGTGGGATTGATCTTCAGATCAAAATTTGCTACTGATGCATGCACAGCACAGGCCACTGTGTCTTAAGACAAGACTGAAAAGCTGATAGAGGTTTTAATGCAGGACCAAATAGTGGCAGTGTAATATAAACGTTCCGATGCTGGAATCTAACCTGTCCCTCTCGGCTTTCAAGCCAACACTTTAAAACTGAAATGCAGCCTCCATCTGAAAAAGTGCTGAGTATCTCAAAATTGTGCTATTGATACATACCCTGGATCAATTTCCCACGCTGTTCAACCTCTGCTAAAATCAGACAATAGAACCCAGTGTTAGATGGTTATTTTGTATTGACAAGAACTCTGTGCAGAGGCACGGAGCCATGCCTGCACCTCTGGATTGTTTGAGATCACAGAGTGCAACCCATTTCTGCCAAAAAAAAAAAAAGAAAAAGCGCTACAATGGTTCAAGACAAACCATTATGATATAGGCCATGAGAATTTTAGGACTTTCAGATCTCAGTTTTTTGGATTATATTTTTTGGTAGGAGAAGAAATTAAATAAAGCAAACTTGAAGTTGACATGTCTTTTACATGTCAATGCAATGTTACTTTACTGTAACAAGAAAAATTGAATTTGTAAGCCGTTCATTATTACAAGAACTGTGATTCAAATCAGGAAGAAAACTCTGCTTTCTGTATCAGTGAGCTAAGTTTTCATCTCGAATGAATACAGTCTGAGTACACAATCAAGTCAAGCGTAAAACTGCCACAAGAACATTGGCAGCTGCTTCTTTTTGTGACACTTCCTTTAACCTAATGGTGCGTTCAGAGCAAAAGCAGCGAGAGCGTTGGGAGCGTCAGGTTTACATGTAAAGTCTATGCAGATGCGCGTCAAGGCACGGCGAGCTGTTGAGCAGCGCGTTTTGGGCGTTTGAGCGTCGGCTGCTCTCGCTGCTCTCGGCGCGCGTCAGGAGCAGCGAGAGCAGCCGCTGTTCGAGCTGGAAAATCTGAACTTTTGCTGCTTGACGCGGAGCGTCAAACAATCAGCGCAGCTTAGCTTTAGCTTTAGCAGATATGCTATGAAGTAACGTCAGGAAGCTGTTCTCATTACTTAACAAAAGACAGACATGGAGGACAGACTAATCATGCCCGTCTGTGCCCAGCCTGTCATTTATGACCACGACAGGAACAAAAAGGACTGTGTGGAGCAAATAATTAAAGCCGAGCATTACATCCGCCATTGTAGAGAGAGAGAAAAAAAGGAAAACATCCGGGTTCTGCTGACGAGTATCGAGAGCGTTTTGATCTAAAATGTCAAGCGTCTGATTTACGAGCATCCAGCGTCCAACTTTGAGCAGCGAGAGCGTCTCGCTGCTTTTGGTCTGAACGCGCCATAAGAGTGCTGCTTCTATAGCTGCAGTCATTGGGGTGAGCCATTATTATAATGTGCAGCAAGTCAACATTAAGCCTGCATCCACCATCACAAAATCTGAAGTTGTGTAAAAAAACTTCTTAAATGTTCTTCATAAGCCTGGAGTGAATTGTAGCTTGTAACAGATTTTTTTAATTTTTCTTTTACCAACTCCGCTAAGGGGATGAAGACAGAACTTTGTGACACTCAATCTTTTTTCTAGATTTCAGAGAAACTGAATATTCATTAGTCTAAATTTTGGGATCATTGGTACACTTGAAAGCCCATGAGGAAGAATGTAGGTAAATCTCTGGATTCAGGTCCACACAACATCCCAAAACAACTCACATTTAATCATTTATAATGAGTCATAGGATTAATCCATCTATCCATGATACACACTCTGCACACTTCAGAGTTGTAGGTGTGCTGTAGCCCATCCAAACTGCCATCTAATGATATACAGCCTTGCCAGTCCATCACAATCCAATGTAGATGAATAATGCACACAATAAACATTAATGTTTTTGGATGAAGGAGGCTAGAGCATCTCTAAAAAACCCACACACAGGAAGAACATGCAAACTCCACATAGAAAGGGTCCCAGCTGACATTCAACTAGGAATCTTCTCACGGTGAGGCAGAAGGTGCTCACCATATAAATCCCATGCTCATGTGATAAATTGTAATTAAAACCTTAATCACTTTAACTAGTTGGAATCCAACAATCAATCTCGGGATATGGTAAGTATTGTGACCCATCACATTTCTGGGAAGGTGGATCATGTAGGATGTAGATATAAAAGAGATGAAGTGCTGATGCCATGGGTTTTAAAGACCTTTCTAAGTTTAATTTGACCACATAAAATTATCTGCACATCTCGACTGTTCGCCTTCCCTCTTGGTTACTGAATAATGCTGCTTCTCAAAATCTCTTATTTGTATGCTTAGAAGTACCTGGGCAAGTTAATACTATTCATTAAGATCATTTAGCATATCAAATGCTTTCTGTCAATGGTGGTTAAAACACCCTCTTGTCTTTCTGGAAAGGGTGGTCTCCACTGGCAAATCCAGGGATACTATCAACACATGCTGCATGCTAAAAAAAAAGTGATTTTTATCAGGTGAGTAGAGATGTTATAAACTTGGTTATCAGTTAAATATCTTTGTCTTTGTATCTCTGAGCTGGAGACAGTGACAAGCAGCATGAAAAGTCTGCCTCGCTGACATGTAAAAAGTTGTCTTCACACTGAATCAGATGGTGACGAATACTCATTAGTGCTACCTTATGAATTCATCTTTTCCCTCTGTCGGTTTTAGTCATGAAATGCAAAATGAGTTAACATTCAGAAAGACAATTATTTTGCCACATGGTGAGCTGACATCCCATCCTAACCAATCAACTAATATGGTGTTAAAAATGTTGCTATATTTTACAGGTTTATATTTAGATTTGTGGGAATTGATATCAGACTTGATTTATGAAAATAAGGCACAGCTTGGGTTTAACTATGTTTATGAGAGCCTCTTTTTCATGTAGCAATGAACTTCTACCAAGAGAATGCTATAAATGTGATGCTTGTTTATACAGTAAGAATGTCTATCTAATACATTATCATTATTATTATTATTATAGTAATTATTATTAGTAGTAATGGTAATAATATTAGTATTATTTCTTCTTTATCCGTTCATTGTTTATTATTATCCATGCTCTTAAAGTAACTTTCTAACCTTTAACAATATGTGTTTTGACTAATTTTGATGGCAAAGTGAAATTGATTTTGAACTTTCCTGGAGTTGTTCTTCCCCATCAACTGCACTTAACACCTTTTTGTTCTGGGACTCTGGATCCCTTTGCTGCTGAGTTTCGCTTGAAAGATTGCATCAAACACAAGCAACTGCATATCAATGTACTGGCCATTTTGAATACAAGGCATGGCTGATTGATAAAGTCATCCTGTGTTTCTTTGATAAGAGGAGGATAAAGAAGACAAAGCATGAGGTGGAACAAGAATCAAAATGCAACTGCCTTTTTTTGAGTGGAAAGAGGTCAGCGTACAGGTAGAGTGTAACATGGAGGCCAAATTAGTTGTTGTTCGAGGGCGCCTCACTGAGAAAATCTGCCGAAGTTCAGTCCTGCTTCATTAAGACTAAAGTGTTAGGTCCAGTATAACCCTACCTCACAGAGGACAGGCTTGTTATGACAGCATGAAGAAATGACATTAACCTAGAGTCTGTATAATCTGTACATAATCAGGCTGATTCACTACTCTCAGCTAGAGCATGGACATTAGCCCCAGACATTAGGATAGAGGATATGCTTCCAGCTTCTTTGACAACAGGTAAACAAAACTCTTTTTTTTCTGTGGCTGTGAGCTACGGCCATTTATTCCAAAGCCTCCACAGGAGATGTTTCTGTCAATAAAATCTGCTCTGTTCTCAGTTTTGCTGCAGCAACGTCATCGATGCTATGCATATGCTATGACTCCAAGCCATCTGAGGTATGGCTAAATAAAGGCAACTGAACTCACATCTCATCTGAAGATCACTGGACTTCTGATTGATCGGAAGTTCCAGACATGTGTCATTAAGAGGCCACATTTGAGCCATGGCCATCATGTGACATATTAGTGTAATAGAAGTCAAGAAACAAATGAGCATTAAGCAAAATAGATGGTGTCTCTAGGCGACGCATGACTGCAGTATACTGTTAAGGCAACCTGCACACCAAACCTTCTTTCAGGCCTCCTTCCGTACAAAAAAAGAAAAAAAAACTGTTGACTTTAGGAATATAAAATATTCATATACAGTTTCAGCAACAGGATGATAAAACTGCCATGTGACTGTGCTCTTGCAGTGGAGGCACAATGTCTAAAATATACATTTGTAGGATTTGATGAGCGCAATAACAGTGCTGGCAGAAAATGCTGCTTCTGCAGGCACAACAGACGCCACAGACTGCGCCATGCCATATATTTTATTTTTAATCATGCATGGCCCTGAGTCTAACGACCAAAACAAAATGCTACATCAACGATAATGATAACGGCACTCATGATTAAGAAAGCAGAGTGCTAGTAAAGTGTAAAAGACTTTTGCAGTGACAGAAACCACATTTACTATCCATATGGTAGCCTGTTGAACCCCATAACTCACAGAACAAAGCATGGCAGCGAGAAACCTGGGAGAAGCACTAAACAAGCAGGCAGAATAATAAAAATGCCCAAGTAAGGCTTACAATTACCCTTCCATAAACCATTCAGACAGCATTTATTTCAAAATGTACATCAGTCACTGAAACAATTCGCAACAATCCCAGCCTTGGTGCAATCAGTGAATAATTAGTTAATTGGAATTTCAACTGTGACACACAGACACTAAAATAGTATGTCACAAATTAGAAGGGACGATAATCTCTGCAGAAATGTGCTGAGAAGTGGGAAAACAGGGCAGATGGCAGAGGCTTCAACACTAGCCTGTTCAGTTAAACACAGAGTAGCTTTGCCAGAGCGAAATCAGCCCCCTTTCCCATGTGACCAATTATCAGGGTTTCACCTTGGGCTGATAGTGGTAATGGTACTGATGGTGGGTGGACGGATAGAGGAGGGGGCTGAAGACAGGAACACCTGTTATTTAAGCAAACTATATTCTTTCTGTTGGGTTGAGAATGTTTTATTTTTTTTCTTTCCATGCTTTTAACTGCTAGGTGCCAAGCAGTGACTACTACCAAAGGGTGACTAAGTAAGCAGATAAATGTATTACTATTATTGGGCGAGGGTAAGAGATTCTCTGAAAAGGGGTCTGATAAGTAAATGCTTGGCTGTGATGTCCATGGCTCCAACCTTTCTCTTTGTTACGCAATTTATTTTTTGCATGCTACATTAAGGGACTTCCTGGCTGAACTCAACAGGGACCAGCATCCTCAGAAGCCAATGGGGAACTGTGTTTATTGGATTTGAGAACCTGGCCGGAGATAAGGTGAATTACCCAGTTCTGTCATTTCCCAGATTAGAAAGTGAATGTGAAACACAAGTCTTTTGATTGAGGGGAAATCACCAACAAAACCTGGAGTTTAATTGCTGGAATGTGTAAATGCCTCAATGCTCCTTGAAATGTTTATATTACATCACTCCGATATACTGTACATACAAGTTTTCACTGATGGAAGACAACATACTTGATCAGAATCACATTCACACTAGATTAAGACACACTGTAGCCAATACAGGTTTCTGCAAATTTACTCTTTCTTAACCTTTTTTCTCCAATATTTGTTAGATGAAAAACCCCATCACCATCTACAAACATAAGCTCACTTGAATGTAGCATGAAGCAGTAATGATTCTCAAATGGTTAGCTTTTAACTTACTTTAGCTAAAGCTTTTATCATGTAACAGTTCATCCATAACTTTGAGCATTAACAGTTAAAGCCATTTATTTTAGTACATCTGAACATCCAACATTACAACATATCCATCTGGAAAGAGCCAGGTTAGTCAGGAGGTACCAATAAATATAAATGTAAATGATTATGGATTATCCTTATTTTTATGATTATACATATTATATATGATATAGATATAAAATAAGTTTTAAATTGAAAAACAAAGTCTCTTCTGACACTACCAAATTGCAGTTTACGTGTTTCAGTTACTCAGAATTTAGTACTATAGTACAGACAACCCAATATGTGATGTCTCATGTGAGGACGCAAGGAGTCGTAAGGACTGGCACTGCAGTTCATAAGGTGAGCCAAAGAATCTAAATCATGGTCTGATGTCCTCACGTCTCCAAAAGAAAAGCTTTATGACTGTTATGGTTTAAATGTGTTTTGCAAAGCACTTTGAATTGTCTTGTACCTGAAGTGGTCAGTAGAAATAAACTGGCCTTGCTTTGCCTTGCCTTGACAGTATCACCTCACTCATTCCAACGTGAATTTAAAAATCTTATGTCCTTCAGAGACTCTGTGAGCACGAAAAGAAATTTCCATAAGACAAAAACTTAACCTATTTTATTTATATATTCTAAAGTATTAGACTGTACTCAAGATGTTTGACCTATACGTCATGAGATGCTTTCCCTTTCTCCTCTTTTTATTTAAGTTGATGAAAACACTCTAACTGGCTGCCAAAGTTCAATACTTGTTTACCCTATCTGCTGCATTTCACTAACATGCCACATGAAAACTAACTTGAAGTTTTTTGCTCAATCAAATAAAAGAAAACATACAGGAGCTTCAGTTTCACTTTGGTGCTAGTGACTTCACAACCAAATCTCACTGAGTTGGATATTTATCAGAACTGAGGGGAAATATGTTTAAACTGTGTGTCAGTCAGATGAGAATGACAAACAGAATCTCTCTTCAAAACTTGTATTCCAAGTGGGCAGTCTGATACCAATGTCACCGCTCCACCTGGCCTGTGCCTCTGCTGTCACCTTTGGGGAGCAAGTTGAGCCTTTGCCAAAGTGTGGATTAGCCAAACTGTCGTTAGGCCACAAAACAGTTGCACACTGCCAACTTTAAATCACTGCCAAGACAATTTTATATGCAAGCATCTCCTTCCCTTCAATTACTCCTTCCCCTCTAGCCTCTTTTTCCCTCCTTTGTCTTCTCACTTCCCTCTATCCTCCTCACCACCTGTCTTGCATCCGCTGAGATCGAGTGTGAAGTTTCTCACTTTTGTCACCAAGACAAGGGATTGTAAGTGTGTCTAAACTGTGCATATGCGATGGCAGCCAATGCAAGAGACTTGTGGGGTCTTCAAGCCTGCTGGACCTTCCATTTCCCCCCACTAGTCACCACGTTGTTGCACTGAAGTGGGGCCATCTGCTGAGTGTCTGTGCGTCTGCCTTCCCAACCCACACACAGACCTCTCACTATGCCACAAGTTCATCTAGAGTACAAACCAAATGGAATGTATCTTGTATTAGACAGATGGACAACGTTGGTATAAAAAAAAAAGAAACTATGGTTTAGTGTTTCTACTACATGATTTAACTGAGGAAAATCATTCTTTACCGGTTCATTTTTTTCCATTTAACTTACTTATTTCTGTTCTGGCTGTGTTTAAAGGGGGTCTGACCTTTCCTGTGCTGAAGACGATCAGCAATCAAATAAATGAGGAAATAACCGGACAGTGGCTGTCACTGTTTGAAGTAAAGTTACCCCAACAATCCATTTCAGCTTGCAGTTTTTCTGGTGCAGCCATGAATGAAGTGATGAACTGATCCATACGTGTTAAGGCCCATTTATGCTCGACGCACATGACGGATACGCACATGCACAGAAAGTTTCGTCCGTATTCTGCGTCAATTTTGTGCGTTTTTGGTGCGTTTTAAGGCTCCTTGTGCATCCGTCACTCGACGCAGACGACGGAGTAATACCACCGGAAACCGCGGGGTTAGTGTTGAGTATAGTGGAGAAACAAACCAGGGAAGAAGAAGAAGATAAACAGGAAGAAGAAAACCATAGAAGAAGAATGAAGACGGCGAAAAAAAACATTAGAAGTTGCACAAGCTTTTGAAATATGTCTCTACAAGTGTTCATGGTGTGTTGGTGGTTAGAAACGACTTAATATCAGCGCGTTTGTGCCGCCATAATCGATGTTTGAATCCAACGTTGTATGGTGGAGTTTATAATAAACTCAGCACTGCCGCTTAGTGGAGATTAGCCGTAGCAACAGAAACGACGCACGGAAGTATGAAGGCAGCTTGGAACGGACGCCCCAAATTACGTCCGTCAGGGAGTATAAATGGGCCTTTAGATGTGAGATGGACAAAGACAGTATTCAAACATTAAATTGTGTTTACTTTTTATTTTGGATAACTTGTTACAAGTGACTGATTGATTCAGACTGAACAGAGCCCCACAACACAGGTGTTGCTTCTAGGCCATGTGATGTCCAAAGTTAGTCCCGAAAGGGCCGCTTTCCCGCAGCTTTTCAGTGTTTCCCTACTTCAACCTACTGGGCTCAAATCCAACGGTTTCAAAAGCCAATTAAGTTGTGCACCATGACTCATTCATTTGAGTCAGGTGTGTTGGAACAGAGAAATGCCAAAAACCTCTAGGACTGCTGACCTCGAGGACCAGAACTCAACAGCCCTGAGCTAGCAACTACAGTAAACAACTACTTCAAACTTGACTAAACTGCTGTAGCGAAAAAGATTAAATAAAGTGCTTTGGAATAAATCAGATGTTACCAACAGCTGTAGCACTGTGATCTTTATGTAAGGTAATTTATCAAATCTTTTGAAAAACTTCCCCTCATCATTAAGCCTAGCAGTTTGGATTCTACAGTTATGTATAAACACAACTGTCAGTTAAAGGGAAAGGGAATGGTCAGATTGGATTCCTATCATAAGCCTACAGAGCTTGAGAGGAAACACCATGTATCAGACTATGCTAAGAGGTAAACCCACTACATTTAAATTTATTTTTTATCTGACTTTTTACTAAATGGCATGAATAATTTGGTAGCACTTCATATTACAGCTCGGTAATTACATGGTAATAGTGTGGTAATACTATGGTAATACAGAGGAAATAACCAGGTAATACCATATAATTTCCAGGTAATACCATGTAATTACTACTAG